>JAOBYG010190861.1:0-10243 GCA_025403545.1 Epizoanthus stellaris
CTCCGTGGGCCCTGACCAAGGTGTGCCATGTCCCTAATTGATAGGGCATAGTTGTACACAATTTTTTGCAAAATAGAGTTCAATACTGTTAACAAATACATGTACTCCTCAAAGTATAATTCTTGAACAAGTCAGGTGATTAAAATTAAGACAATGGGTCATTCCATTTTTTATCCGCACATCCCCTATGGAGGGCACAATTCCAACAGCCCTAACCTTTGGAAAAACTGTCCCAAAACCTCTGATTTTTTGTTGACTTCTTTGAAGAAATTTTCCCACAGTCCCCATTACAGAAAGTGCCCTCCATAGGGGGTGTGTGGATAAAAATTGGAACATCCCAATCTGGAATGGGGAGGGAAAAATTTACTTCATTCATGATAAAATTCTTTCTAAAGAGTTCTATGGCATGCTATAAAATTAGTTTGAGTTTTCAAGAGTTTTAATTAGTAAGAAAATGACCTGAAGGGAGAAAGAGTTTAGTTAAAGTGAGCAAGAAATTTGAGTTATAAAAGTTTGAGTTATTGAAGGTAAAATTACAATAAATGAGTGAAGGGAATCCAAGGGAAATGGGCTTATCCAAGTTAGCGAGAAATTCTAAGTTATCGATTGGGTCCACTATATCTGATGTAAATAAATTCAATATATATACTTTTTGCGCTTCTAGTACAAAATTGCCAAATAATAAAAACAGCATCATCTAATCTGGAATATCTGACTTTGTAAACGTGAAAGTTTTCACGTTCATTAGTACACGTTTGGTGGCAGTCAGGTTTTTCCAGACAAATGTGTTGACATGCATGTCTGATTTTGCCATGAAATGTATGCTAACGCAGGATACAAAAACTTTTAAATTTGTCAGATATTCAAACATGTTTTCATGTTCACACTTAGATGAAAACAACAGTATATCATATATAATAATAAATATACTTGAAACAGTTATAATTGTAAAGTTGTTTCTGTATCATGGTTTGTGTACAATTATTCTTACAATACATACATATGATTGTAATGGATTTGAGGTTCTTTCCATCATGTCTAAAGTGTGTCTAATGCAAGAAAAAACTTAATAAAATATATACTGAAAGGTATTCACATGTTTATATATACAATACAATACAATAAAATTATAATACAATACAATACAATAGTTTATTTCGCATTTTTTATTAATTTTACAGAAAGTGTTGTATAACTTATATTTAGTGAGATATTAGGTATATTGTTTATGATAGAAATGAGCTAAATACAAAAGTACAGAAGGAAATGTCTAGTTTCTAAATAAACTGAACCGCAACTGAGGTTTTTGAGTTACTGTAGGATGCTAGACGTTTTAAGTTAAATTTGATATGCAGCACACTCACATACTTTATACCTGCCTTGATTGCTTTTAGTTGTAAAATGTATATCCTTCTGTATCTTAAATATTGTCATCAACTTCACAAGTATTTCATAATATATAAATCTCAACCAAAATGTCAAAATATAGAAAAATTATCTTAAAATTAGAACTGTCATTTTAATGGCAGTGACTAACTCTCCATGTTACCAACTCCAAATATTGGATTCAAGGTGAATCATAGACTTGTTTCAGGGTTATCCCTACTTTCTGAAGTAGATGGCAAGTATCAAAAAGTAGCCAGCTAATATTCTCACTAAATGGTAAAAAAAGTAGGCAGCAAAAATCACTAAAGTTGTTTTTGCTGGCTGCCAGCTGCTACATGTATGGACAACCCTGTTGTTTTCAGATGCTGAAAATCAAATATTCAGCTAATACTCTTAGGTTATTTAGCAAAGTGCATTCATGTCAAAAATACTGGTACTAGGCCTGTACTATCACAATCCATCTGCAGTAGCAGTCTTGTGCCATTGTAGATTACATATATATGTAGTGTACATGGAGCTAGCCATACAAATTGCAGGAGGGGGGGCAGGCGAGCAGCTGCCTCCCCTCAAATGGAACCAGACAACATCAAAGTGAAGCCCAAAACCAATAACTATTATAATCATATTTGACACTGATTACATGCTTCTTTTATAAAAATTTGGTCAAGGCTCATTGTTTCTATGTTTTGATAATAATAATAATGATAATAATAATAATAATGGCATTTATTTACACATCATCGCATAATTTTGAATTTACAGCAAATGCAGCCTAAATTGTTCTTAAATTGTTCTTATTTCAAATTTATTCAACATACCTATAAGCTGTTGTTACAAGTACTCCAAAAGGGACCCAAAACATAAGCATTTTTATAAAATAAACTAGATATAACGCACGCTCTGATTGGTTGAAAGCCATTTACCATAACTTGATGGAAAACATGGCTGTGTTTATTTAATAAAGAAAATAGAAAACATTTCCTGTGTTTTCCATTGAGTTATGGTAACACTTGTGCAAGTTTGGGAGAAAGTGAAATAGCTGTGGAAACACTCACCTTCGGCCCGTGCTACCACAGCTATTTTTTGTTCTCCCAAACTTGCACTCGTGTTACCATAACTCGATGGAAAACACAGAAGAGTTTTCTATTTCTTAAATAATAAAATTAATATATTGCACAACATTATGAAAACTTTGAGCCATCTCAAAAACATGTACGAGAAAAAAATGAGCTTTTCTATTGAAGATTATTATACTGCTAATTTAGTTATGAAATACATGATTTCACCTGAAAACATACAGATCGATTTTTATGGTTCTGAACCTCAGCCTGAGCTTGTTTATAATTAATTTTGCTCTTAGCTGAGCATTTAGGCAAATTTGAGTCTCAGTGTTCTATAAAGGCGGTTCTTATATAAAACAATATGTATTGAGGACATTTTGTAAGGAAAGTCCTGGAAATAGCATTTCAGAACCTTTAAAATGCAAAATTTTCTGCAAGGGGAGGTATGCCTCCAGACCCCCTAGAAACTTCTGCCATTGGCACTCATTCTATCACAAAGTAGACTGCTTCGTCTGAAAAATTACTTTACATGACAATGTCGGAACTCCCAAGTCTGATGCATTGAGCATGAAACTCACGCATTCAGATGTCATCTCATGCTCTCACACCGAGAAATGTACATCTCATGCATTCCAAGTTTTCAGTCCAAAATCTAGTATTTCTCATGCATTCCGAGCTTTCGGTCCAAAAAATGATATACAGTATAATAATAATAATAATAATAATAATAATAATAATATAATAATAATAATACAGGGTTTTCAATAAGAGCCGGCAGCTGGCAAAATTCGCCATCTACTCTAGTCCTTTACGAAGACAAAGTAATAATCTCTATTGAAAATAGTATAAAATGGGGCGATTTTGATGTCATTTCTCCGGCTACTTTGCAGAAGGTGCTGGCTATGTGAAAACATATTGAAAACCCTGTAATACATGTATACATGTAAATAGGCCTGTTCAGCCTTTACATGGTATCCCATGTGTCAGAATGCACCATTTGACTCTTAGATTTTCGAAATTTTCCGGGTAAGCATGCCCCTGGGCCACAAGGAAAATCTTACTCTTTGAGGAAATCTAAACTTGAGAACTCTGCAATGTATTCATTTATATCTTTCATTTTCATAAGATGGAACTCTGGGCAAGAAAACATGATCTACCCCAATGAACCCTGAAATAGCTTCATCTGGAATCTTGTATTCAATAAATCTTGTAACTCTAAAACTATTGTCAATCTTAACCTCTTAAAAGTCTTCATCAAGAGTAAATTTGAACTGCTTCCACCTCTCACTGGCCATTACTCCATTCTTCTGATACTCAGATACTCTCCTTTCAAAGAAATTTGCTTTTCCTTCCAGGGAGATATTTTCCATGAAAGTAAAAGGGTTCTCAGCTTTGTAAACCTTGTTATAATGTAGAGCTACAAGAAGACGATCAGCAACAAATTCTATATATGTATTCATGAGCTCTGCATTCATTCCTAACATCCGGCATGGCAGAGCTTCAAGCCAAAACTCTTTCTCAATTGTGACCGCATCACAAATGATCTCTCTTACTTTCTGTTCAGTTGGCTTGTTTACTTAGTGGTGAAAAATCAAACAGGCAAAGTCACAGTGGAGTCCTTCATCTCTGCTAATAAGCTCATTAGATTGAGTAAGACCAGGCATTATGCCTCTCTTCTTGAACCAAAATATGGCTGCAAATGCTCCAGAGAAGAAGACCCCTTCAACTGCAGCAAATGCCACAATTCTCTCTGCAAAGGTAGCACTCTCCGATCTGATCCACTTCAATGACCAATCTGCCTTTTTCTTAACACATGGGAATGTCTCAATGGCATTAAAAATTCTCTCCTTTTCTTGAAGATCTCGAATGTATGTCTCAATCAGAAGACTATACATTTCAGAATGGATGTTCTCCATTGCAATCTGAAAACCATAAAAGCATCTTGCTTCAGGAATTTGAATTTCTGTATAGAAATGCTCCACAAGGTTTTCACCAACAATGCCGTCACTGGCAGCAAAAAATGCCAACACAGACAAGAGAAATTTTTGTTCCTCATCTTTCAAGTGCTGCCAGTCAACCACATCCTGAGCCAAGTCAACCTCCTCCACGGTCCAAAAAGATGCCATAGATTTCTTGTAAAAGAGCCATATATCTGGATAGTTGATAGGAAAGAGAACAAATCTTTTTGGATTCTCTTTGAGTAAGGGTTCACTCATTTTCCAACCAAAGACAAGTCCAATGTGAAAAGTAAAGGATACCTAACTACTTCATGTAAGACTGAACCTCGCATTGTCCTTGCAAACCTTAGTAGCCACTCACTTAGGAGGCTTGGTTATTCGAAGGGGACAACATGGCGGACGAAGTGGGATATCTTGAAGCCAGACTTGTATTTATTTCCTCTTCAAAGTTCTCTGATCTTAGTGGAAATATCGACTTGTTCGCAGATGCTGTAATTCCATTAGAGATTGCGGAACGTATATGGGGTAAAATTCCGGAGAACAAATTTGTACTGGCGTGCAGATCGACTGATGATTTTACGAAGACCGGGAGGAAGAAGGACTGCGACTTGCTTCTTAATGTTTGTGTTATCCCAACTCAAACTCAAGAAATTGAAAGATTTTACAAGCAACGTGATTGTAAGACCACTAAGGAAAACAAGCATGGAGGCCTTTCAAATGAGAATGACTCTGATCTTGTAGTAATTCTTACAGACAACTTGAAACAAGTTATTAAAGCTGGCGTGTTCAACTTGGAGACGTTTTCAAACTCGAAATCAACTGCATGGGTGAGAAAAGTAACCCCGCTTCCTTTAGCCAAGGTAGTATTAGGGGCCAAAACAGAGGAGAGCTATTGCTGGGCTAGCTCACACCTTCAGCTACTTCTTACAGAATATACTTCCAAAAGTTATGGTGTCCTTAGAGAGAATGAGCCACTAATGTCTGGCAAGGATCCAGGTTTTGAGCTTTCAAAGCTTCAGGTTATACACTGTGAACCACTGCTTCAGGGAGTAATTACACCAAGGACTTGTATTATTGTGCCACAGATGTTTGAGACCAGTGAAGTTGAGTTACTGGCCCAGAATACTGCTGCCAAAGTAATGTCTGAGATTCCTGATGTAAATTCCTTGCTGATCTCAGATTTTACAACTCCATTATTTGATTTACAAGACCAAACTAGAGGTGGTAATTCTTCCAGGATGCTAAAAAAGACATTGAAGTCATATAGTTCTCTCAGCAGTCTCAAGGTGGGAGTCTGTTTGCAGGCACAACATGGAATTGATCCACATTCCCAAGGGTTTGTTACCATGGAAACCTTGCTACATTTAAATGTCTTTCATGGAAGCTGGGTAAAGATTTGGATACAACAACCAAGTTGTGCTGTAAACCAAAATGAAGGAAATCATGAATTAAATGAGAAATTACATTGTGATAGCAAGAAGGTCTTATCTGAAGAGACATTTCAGAGTAATGAATTAGAATTCAAGAAGCAAGATGATCTTTCTTGCCTTGATTCTGAAGCAGAGGAAGGGAGATACCAAGTTGTCCAGCTTTGTTCTGCTGACTGTAAAACTGTTGATAGTACAAAATATTTCTCTAATATCAGTACAGTTTCCAGTCCAAATGAGCAATCTCAAATTCAAGCAGTTGGAGAGCTGAATAATGACACACTGTACATCTCTCCCCTTTTATTCTTCAATCTCACTGGTTTCTGTTACCAAGATTCAAATGAAACGCCTCTAACTGTATTCCTCCAACCAGTATTTGAAGGCTGCAAGGAAGTCATGCAAGGCGAGGATGAGAGTCCTTGTAGCAAATCTCCATTATCTACCTACAACCCACCATTTGCAAGTGAAGCACATATTGCCCTGGTTGCTTCACCTCACATAAAGAGTGCAGATTCATTAGATGTACTACTGATGAAGCACTTCTCCATTCCAAGGCTGTTGACAGTTGGTAATATATTCTCAGTGAAGTATGACTGGAGGGACAGCAATGATTCACCAGGAGAGGAGCAGAAGCCAAGAGAAATGGTGGTGTATTTCAAAGTAATGAAACTCAGCCACAAGGGAGCCAGTCTGAGTCAGCCCTTCAGCTTTGTTGATTCAGAGCACTCATCGCTTTACCAGGTATGTTATATAATATAGGCACATTACTTCTGTGGAGGACATAGTGTTTATTTACATGTACCAGTGAATAATATTGTGTGTTGTTGTACATGTAACACTTTACCTGGATTTCATGGCAAAATGTGGTAAACACATTAGCAGATGTCTGTAAATACATCATTCTGTGATAACATCACATGATAAAATGTGTCTAATCAAACATTATTATGCTAAATTTGTTTGCAGTCTGCAGTTTTTCTGTAAAATCTAATAGAACTGGTAGTTACTGGACTCTGGACCTAGAAATGATTTCAACCTAGTATTTATTTACATGTAAGGGACAGGGAGTTTATAGCTGCAAAGGATTTCTGTTGTCAGACTGACAGGCCTACAGGCTGTATAACCAGGGGAAAACTTGTAGACAGGGGGTTTCTCATGAGAGTACAGTTTCCATTTGTGAGCATGTTGTAGCAAAAGTTTACCAGTCAAGATAGCCACAGCTGCCACTCTTAATTCTTTCAGGAGGGGTGTGACTGTCCATATGCTAACGCATTAAGAACAAAATCGCTGACTGCTGATCTGACGGAGCGCCTATGCCTCGCAGAGAGGGTGCGCTCTATTCTGGAAGAAGAAGAAGTTGTGGTCTACATTGGCTTTGTTAATTTTGTTGTTTCATTGTAGAAAGGTGTTGTTAACAGCTATGTTCCAGTACTGGTTGCCAATGATGACCTTCCTTCATCTCTGGGTGTGGCACACAGACATTTACCAAGAACCTACTGGCTCACATCAGATCCTCCAGGCCTGCAACTCCAGGTGGATTCACTTGCAAAATTAGTCAAGCCATATTTGGGAAAGAGGTTTGTTCACAATTGAAAATTTAAAGTAATATTTTAATTAGAAATAATATTATAAAGTGAAATAACTGAGGGTTTTCCTATACAACCATCATTCTGGTAGGCAGTACATGTGTTAACTCTCTCTCTCAGGGGGGTCGATGCAACCCCCTCTTGGAATCTTTGTCTGCTGATTTTGGTGTTATCGCGGACAATGCAGAATCCTTAATTTACCACCGACTCTATAAGCCAGATGCGGATGTTTCTGTGTGAACATTTTTCAAATTGAATCATCGTCCTAAAAGTTGGGAGGTGGGGGGGTCGTATCGACCCTCCCCCCTCTCCTGAGGAGGGGGATAGAAAATAATAAATTATTTTTGCTTGTTTTAATTATTATTTCTATGTCCTTACTATTGTATATTAGATAGTAACAAGATTTGTTCTGCTGCTTCGAATTATGCTTATTATGCAAAGTGAATAGACCTCTTTCAATTGGGGGTTTGTTGTCCCATAATTTCAGATCATGTGACGATGCTCTTGAGAATTCTTGCTTTGTATTTTAATCGTACATGTATACCTCCGATGCATTCTTAGAATAATAAAGAAACAGTTCTCGAGGGAATTATCACATGATCCGAATTGGGGCAATCGAAAGAGGTCTATTCATACAAGCCCAATATAAGGCTTTCCATACTAAATCTCTACAAAAGTGCATTTGGCTCTGAAAAATCGATATTACTTATACGCTTCGATTGAATAGATTTAATTAAATCTTTATAATAGTACCTAAGTCTTCACTAAGTTTTGTTTGGTTCTGAATTATTGTGTGCTTGTAAAAGCGGTTTAACATGTAGCACTTTTTTCGTGACCATGGGGCAAGGTCAACTTACAAATCACTTAATTAATATGCAAATGTATTCATAATTAAAGTTGATTATTTTAGTGATTAATGATCAACACCAAGTCTTTGACGCACATGCAAAGTTTCATGTAAATTGAATGTAAATTGGCAGAATTAAAGAGGGGGAGTCACATCGACCCCCCTCATGAGAGGGAAGGGGGTGAAAATACCACCTGAGAGAGGGGGTTAAAGTTTGCCCTGTAAGAGCTACTTTGATAAAACTAATGTTTGAGCTAGTGATAAGAACTCTAAATGCAACTAAAGTTTCAAATATTTCAATGAGTAAAAGAACAGGGTTCCCACGGTCAGGGAAAAGTCAGTGAAAAAAATGTTTTTTTCAAGGTCAGGGAATTGTCAGGGAATTTTCATTTTGGTCAGGGAAATCCTAATTTTCTTGCTCAAGTCAGTGAAAAGGGAATTTTATGTTCAGGCTTCGCATAATTTGTTTTGTTTTGGCTGCGGCAGTTTTTTTTCCAAAAAAATTTGCAGTTTCTAATTGATATTTAAAAGGTATTTCAGAATTTACTTCATGTACAGGTCAGTGTAAAAATACTATTTGGTCGGTAAAAAGTCAGGGAATTTGTTCCTTCCAAATGAGTGGGAACCCTGAAAAAAGAAACGGTAGTGAAAATATTTGCGCAATCGCCACCTAGGTGCCGGAACCTGGCAAACAAAATTATATGACACAGTATAAAATATTCAAGAAAAACACGATTTTCTTTGTTTAATCTTAAAAGTGACGCACTTATCACGTCACAAATCCAAACTTTAACGCTTAATATCTCGAGCACTAGTCGTCACAGAATGATAAACTTTATGCCACAGTAATCAGTTTGACAAGTAGAATAAGATAAAACAATAAAATCTCTATCTCGTTTTAGGTGGGACTTGCCCTTTAAATTGGGAGTGACTGACTAGTTTTTTTTCATAATGGATCATGTTCCACAACATAGCACCAGCAAAATCTGATGTATCTTTTCCAAATTGATCAGAGTTTATTTGGGTTATTTACTGTTTGAGAGTGCATATGGTTTCAGTTTGCTTGCTAAAAGGCAATTAAACTATTTAAAGATTATAGATGGTATAACTGTGGTTTCCCTTGTGTTGTGCAGTGGGATTGAAGGTGAAATGAGTGCCTGTGTGTACATGTGCCCTGTGGCCCAGAAGGCCCTGGGACGAGCCATGATGGAAACTTACATCTGTGTTGACGTGGTGGAAGGCCTTGATGTGGACAAAGAAGAGTTTGACAAGTTCAGCTCAAGGTTTGTCAGATGAAGCGAACAGTAACATTACAGGCTGAATGACAGGGTTGGCACTGCTCCTGGAATTCCTGTAAAACTCTTGGAATTTTTAAACAATTCCCAGAAAACTCCTGGAAAAACCGGGTTTTTGTTATCTACTATACTTATGAAATTTTATAGATGAGGCTGTCGTGTTTGCGGTTGAAAAGGTTAAACTGTGAAATGACAGAGTACAGGGTCCTGGAAAAATTGTTTTTATACCCTGGAGAACTCCTGCAATTTCATCATCTCCCAGCAGTACGAACTCTGGACTGATTACAGCTATAATAACGATGTTTCCGCTGCCACTTCTTCGTCTGTTTCTTGTCTTCATAATTTTTTCTTTGTCGTCCTCCTCCTCTTCTTGATTCTCTATGTGTTAGCGTGTTATTTTTGTTGGGTGTCAGTTGAAGTCATTATAAAGCTCATCTGTTTACCATCACTTCCTTCTCCTATTTCTCCTCCTCCACCACCTCCTCCTCCTCTTCCTGCTCGTCCTCTTCCTCCTCCTCCTCCTCTTCCTTTTCGTCCTCCTCTTCTTCCCCTCCTCCACCTCCTCCTCCTCTTCCTGCTCGTCCTCCTCCTCTTCCTCTTCCTCCTCCTCTTCTTCCTCCTCCTCTTCTTCCTCCTCCACCTCCTCCACCACCACCTCCTCCTCCACCACCACCTCCTCCTCC
>JAOBYG010191083.1:0-17928 GCA_025403545.1 Epizoanthus stellaris
GTTTCGACGCGTTTTCAAAAGTCTCCACTTTGGAGAGCGTTTTCGAAAACCTCCGCTTTCGGTGAAAACGATTAGCGTTTTCGATCGTTTTGTGGACGATCGGCACAAACGCATAATAAGTATGCGTTTAGAAACAAAAACGTATTAGTTTGGATAAGAACTACTAGTATGATTCTAATTAATAGCAGCACTACATATTCGTCCCGTCTCGTATCTATTTGAGCTCAATGATTTGCATATAGACTCTCTTTTGGGGTCAAACATCAAAGCTTCGTAAATCATATGTTTATTCGGACATGTAAGGTTTTGATCAGCAGAAAAAAGCGCGAGGCCGTAAATATTCTCCTGCGGAAGCCCCACTGATAGTACAATTTTAGTACAAGTTTACACTTTTGACACTACAATCTCCTACATTTGAAACTTATAACATCAAACCTCGTATATATATTCAGGTAACTTCAGATTATTAAATGTGTCGTTATTCTGTCAAGAAGAATAAAAGGTCCAGTCAGAACAACGATTCATTTTGCCAGGGTTTATCAATTTTTCCAACTTCAAAATACTGTGTGAACTTCTCAAACAATCACCGACTGATCCTGATCACTCTGGCAATTCGTGGCCGAAACACGTAATTACATTTTTCACGGTCTTGATTTCAATTCTTGTTCGCCCACAGTTCCAGCATAACCATTTTTTATTATTTTTTTTATTTATTCTGAGTAACTGTTATCGCAATTTTGTTATATTTTCATTATCTTTGTAAATTAAATCTGTTTTACAATTACTGGTAATAAAGATGTTGCTATTGTAATGTTCAGTTCTGCGGTTATATTTGGACAAGATCATCGAGTGTTATTTTAAAATTTCAATTGCTTGTTCTACGTACTTCAGTAGTTATGTTGTAAATTGTTCTATTAACTTCTTTCAAATTATACTCAGGGATTATCAAACTTCCTAGTATCAAGAGAAAGCCGAGAGAGAAATACTTGAATAATCATGACAAAAAAAAACAGCACTAATACCTTCCGTATTTAGTAATTAAGGATCAGAAAAGTTGAATATGATATGAAGATTAGTGAAATATTTTGGCAAACTATCTGAATTTCGACACGTCACTGACCACGAAATATTTGATCGTAAATTCGATATGATATTAAAACACGATCCTGTGCTCACTAACTTCCAATTCCTAACTTGACCAATTTCTACGGTTTGCTTTTTTTGGGACTTAGTCTTATTTTATCTCGGACTAAAGAATAAAACAGAGAAAAAATAACATACGTTAGAAAGGAACGGGATAACATTCTTGCATATGTACTCGGGCAATGCCCGCATTACCGTGACAAATAGCCCGAGGTTCAAGGCGTTAATTCTTGAACAGCCTACGCACCGCATATCTTTGATAAGTTGCCCGGCACTCGACTGTTACAGGCCTACGTCATATTAACTCTCAAATTGTATACACAGAAACAACAAAATGCAATCCTAGTCTACTATATATAAAGGCCCCTCATCACTGCTGATCATTTTCCTATCACCAATAGTCAATACAGTTTCCTGGATCAAGTATTTGTACCAAGTTCTACGATGAAATCGTTTAAGGTAAGAAAATGGACAACACAGTTGCAAAACATTTACGAAATATAGTATTTATAGTAATTGAGTGTGTATATAACATATATAATTAACATTATATATTACATTATGCATCTTACAGTCGATAATATGATAATGTTTAGGTATCAAGAGCTTTCGTTTTCAACGTATAATATTAGCTCGTTTCAGTTCTTTTCGAAACTCAGAACAGAGTTTCCACTGAAAATCTCCACTTTAGGTTATTTTAAAAAGTCTATTACAGGTTCAAAATACATTTTCAAAAGGAAACGACTATTATAGTGATACATATACGTTTTATAACTTCTTGCCTAAGCGCTGAGTCTGGCACAAACTGACAAAGGCTGTTCCTTTCCTACGATATTACTTCACAGGGAACGATAATATCAAAATTAAGACATATTAACTGATCTAGATTTCTCCAATTATTCATACTTTGCCAGAAATTACTCTCACTGAATGCAGGAGGTGCTATTTTAGCAATCAAACCTGCATTTACACTTATTCCCAGAGGAGCTTTTCCCTGACTCCTCTACACGGTTTTTTTTTTGTAAGAACAACTTTATAAGAACAATGAGGCTCAAATTTGCCAAAATTTAGGAACAATTTAAGAACAAGCTCAGGCTGAGGTTTAGAAACAAAAATCGATCTGTATGTTTTCAAATGAAATACTAAAATTTACGACTAAATAAGCAATAAAACACAATCGTTTCCTTCTAAACTAGACTCTCCCGAGTAAAATAAATGCTAACCACATATACTTGCTGTTGACATGGCTCGAATTTCGGTCATGATTTATATGGTTAGGTTTTGGATCCTTTGAGGGCCTATTTCGCAGTTTTGTTGTTCTTAAATATAAGAACAACTTAAGAACAATTTAGGCTGAAGTTGCCTCAAAAATTAAGAACATTGAGGCTCGGCCAAATTATCTGGTTCTTATAAAAATAAAAAAAAAGCGTATATTCACTATTGAGAAAGTCGCATCCTTGAACTTGAGTAGGTTACTCTTGACACTGTCTATGCCACTTCCCAACAACGTCAGGCTATTCACAGCTAGCTATATTCTATATGTTCGTCAAATGAGCAAAACTACCAGATATTCTACCCTTGAGCTGCCGCTGGAGATCTCATGATTTTGTTTGTGAAATTCCGAGGCATTCAGTATACTCAATAGTCACTATAGATTCAGTTGAGCTACATGTATAGAATCCAAACTTTGTGATTTTTCATTTTTTGAAATTTGAAAGTCCTAATAGGTGACTTCCTAGACCCAAAGCCTCATTTTCCATTGATAATTGTCTTTACATGGTAGTTTCAGATCAGTTTCCAGCCATTTCAGAAAAACTTTCCCGGATTCGCGCTTACGTGGTACGCTCTAGGCCCCAATCTCAAACAGGGCGCTAAAAAGATCTCAAACCTGCTCCATGTTCCCTGTTTCACAACTTGAGAATAACAGCGATTTTATCCATAATTTTTTACTGTGATGTATGATATATCTTTTCAATACTATATTTGGAGACGAAATATAATAGAACTTATCACGATTTCGGCAGCCATTTCAATGGGTAGGCATACAATCCTATCCGCGTCAATTTAGCGCCATATACAAATGCTTTCGGCCGTGGCGGACAGAATCATATGCAGTCTCTGAACGTTTTTTACAGTTTTAAGTCATTCTGAAACTTTGTCCACCAGGACATTAAAGATAAGTAAATATTTTAGTTACATGGAGGATTTTAGGAGGGGATCCGTTGAGAATTAAAAGAGTTTTGCTTAGATTCCTGACGTATTTTGGTATTCGCGCGCGAGCCCTGGCGCGCACTGGATCCACAAAACTCTGCTAGTAGACCGATAGTCCAAAATACCCTGAAACTGCAGCAATCTTATAAAATCTTATAAACTTATAAATTTAAAAATCGCTTCCGGAATAGTCTGCCAACAGGCGCTTTGTCGCGATCACCAAAATCGGTTCAAAACTTTGGTTCCTAATTAACATTTCTGTCTCTTGTCCCAGGCTCAGCCACGTCCGTGTTTGGTTCTGCGCGTGAAGGTTTTGAGAGGAAGGAACGTTACACTGGGGTACTGGTCGGACCTGCGTAAGTTGACAACAAACAATTTTGTGTTATAATTACCTCTTTATGATATTAACCGAGATAGAGGTCAGTATCGTAAGTTCACTGATGGGCGCGCGGGCCATGAAAAAGGGGAAAACAAGGATCCATAACTAAGAGTTTATTATTTACTAACTAAGTTTATTATATGACTTTTTGCGTATTATCTTTGAGACCAGATATATCAGTATATGCATACATGAAATGATTTCGAGATTTTGGCAGAGATCTATAAAAACCAAGTTGCAAAGGTTTCTGAGGTAATCCCTATTGTTTCCTCTTGAGATCGTCGAGCGGTACGAAAAGAAAAAGATGGCGTGTCGAGTTGGCGCGCGACCCTTTTTTTCTTTTCGAACTGATCGACGATCTCAAGAGGAAAATATAGGAACTACTTGTAGTCTAGTGCAAACAACAAATCAGTTCAAGTTCAGATAAAGTACTTCGATCTGAATATTGACTGTTTCAGTGTTTGTTTCCGCCAAACAAAACAAAACAAAACAAGCATATGATATAGTAAAGACACTACAACCATTTGGAATGAATGTAGATTTCGACATTATCTAAATTTTCAAGCGAGCGCGCTTATATGTTTTACATCTACTTTGACGTGATGCGGTTGAATTACTATCTGTTTTTCAGGGATTGCGACGCACGCAACAACAACATCAACAGCAGCAACAACGACAACAAGAATATTTATTTGTACCATCATATATCATATATAATATCAAATAAATTAATACAAAAAGCTTGGTACAGGATATAGGAATCGGGTCCAATATTCTGCATAAATCTCTTTTAGTCATGCATTTATATTGTCAAGTCTTCAGATTTTGGCACGATGATAAATACTAATTATAACCTAAAGTCTAGTGATGATATAGAAAAGAAACTCAAGCAAGCCACAAAAAGTAAAACACCGAAATTTACACAATTACTAAATAGGAATGAAAACAAAAACTAATAGAGAAAAAAGGAGTTTGAGAAAAAGAAAACCATAGCAGTGTTCAATAGTATTTAATTTTCTTTCCTTTTTGAAAAATGATTTGCTAAGAATTTTAAGATTATCATCAATAGAGTTCCATGACACGGGCCCTTGGAACCGAAGGCGAAATTTACCATAGTTAGTTCTAGCCGAGTTTATATAATAAGTATTTCTCGAAGCTAACCTTGTATTGTAATTGTGTACATTTCTTACATGCACGAGGTTTTTTAGTTGCCATAAACAGAAACTAGTCAAATTATCACTGAAGAAGAGTATGAGACTCAAAACGTCTGGTATTTTTACACTTCTGGCTTCAACTGCCATATATATAATTTAAAAAGCAGTCCGTCTGCAGACTACGGACCTAAAAGTGAATCGCTCAAATTTAGCAAGACATATATTAATTGTTCGTATCTAAGGCAAAGTCGAAGCGAGTAACAAGGCGTAGATATACACGCGCTATGATTGGTTAACAGATGGCAACTGAAACAGTCTTTATATCAGAGAATAAAGACACTCATTTCAGTTAGCTTCGTGTTCGCGTCGTGCTCCTCTTATGACTTCTCTCGTACTCCACAACTTATGGCGTGTATTTTTTATCACAATTTATAGGCACTCGCGCCGTTTTATATTGCTTAAATACAGCTGTGGTTTAATACTAATTTTTCTTAATTCCAGAATACCTTTCTCGAAGGGAAATTTAAATCTGATGAACATAATAGTGATTTGTGACAAACGCATTTTAAAAACAGAGAACATGCACTGGAGATAAGTTTCCTAGTTCAGCAAAGTTTGTATGAGATCTCCAAGAGTTTGGGAGCAACTATATTAAGTTTAAAAGTTATGGTTAGACTGAATGACAGTAATTAACTTGGTAGTCACCATCATGACAAATGCAAAATCAACTATTTTAAAAATCAACACGAGGTCTCAGGAAACAGGTCGTACTAATGGAATTACTTTTAATCATTGCAGAAGACACTCCCGACTCGTTTGTGGAGCTCTTCATCTCCACAGCACCGAATGGAAAGAAGAAGACGAAAGTCATCAATAACCAACCCAATCCTGTGTGGAACGAAACATTCGAGTTCTATCTTGATCAACAAGCACTCAACATCCTCAGTAAGTTGGTGATACGCCTGCAGAAGGTTCTATAACAATTATTTTTGGAGGGGTGGTTACCTATTAATAGGGAGTTTACGCAGCTAGGACGGCAACGGCAACGACGACGGCTGCTGAAATTCTACTTTTTTGTTTTCTCTTTTCCTTTATGTATCATCCATCTATTTCTATTGTTCCTTATATGAAGGAGTGCGAATTGTAGGAACTAGAGACCCTAGTTTTGAGGCCAAACTAATGATGGGATAATTTATATTCCCACGTTCACGTTGTCAGCTACAAAACCCAAACATTAGGCTTTTCACGTTGTATTTCTGAAGACGACGGTGGACAGGTGGTTAGCTTGGTGCATTCCAACGTGCAGTTTATTGTATTCTGTAATTAAGCCTATTGTCTTGTGCCGTCCTCGTCGACGTTGCCGTCCTGGCTGTGTAAGGTCCCTAATATGTAAGAATGCATACGTGCATACATACATACATACATACATACATACATACATATGCAACACACTCTAAAGGTAGTTCTTAGTTTAGTCGTGACGTCTTTCATTATTGTTCCACTAATTCGCATTTTGAAAATGCTATCGCCAATATAACGTAGTCCTCTCCGAACCCTCCCTCCCCTCCCCTAGGTCTAGGTACGTGGTGTTGTAAAACCTTTGCACAGCTCTAAAGAATATCGGGGTATGAGTAACCCTCAGAATATTATAGTAAGTCGGAGATATTTATATTTAGCTCGTATCTATCGTTTTCTTACAGAAATCACTTTGAAGGACTCAGACTTGATAACTGCCGATGATTACGTTGGAAAAACCCAATACTTCAAACTAAACGACCTGCCTATGGATACGACCGTGACAAAAACGTTTGTGTTTAGAGAAGTGAGTATACCGCCACATTCTTATTCTTTCCTTTCCTTGTCGTTCTTTTTCTCTCTCTTGTCATCAGTCCCCTCACCTTCCTTAGTTCAGCAAATTTAGGGTCAGTGTACATGAATGAAATCCTACAAATGTTTTAAAACAATTGATAAATAGTCTTCGATCACATTAATTGAACATTGAATTGAGTTCAGTACAGTACACGAAACATAACTTTGAATAGGTCATGATTTTTAATGGAGGGTATATAAATATATAATGCACCTATCAATCTTAAACCGGGGGAGGGGTAACGGGCCAGATGCTTTCTCTTGCCAGCCCCAGGGTCAGTATTTGACCAATATCTATAGTGTAGCCAATGGAAGGTGTTTAATATTTACCAAATTTACCTTGCCCAGGGTGGGGTTTTGGAACAAAAATATATACAACCTTTCTATTGTGTTCCCAATGATTCAAACTGAAACTAAGAAACGGATCAAACCACGACGGAAGATGTCTGAATGCCGTAATATTAAATGGTAAACTAGGAAATAATATATACTGTTGTCTGAAATAGGTTCAGGATTTTATACCGGTGCGACACGGTTCAACGTACCCTCCCCCCCCCCAAAAAAAATTCCTGAGACAATCCGGCCAATTCCAAGGATTTTATCACATGTATGTGACCCGAAAAATGAATGTGAACAAAGCCAAGTCTTCTACGACATACATAAATTTTTGAAAGTGGAATTATGTTAAATTGTTAACAACAAATTTATCTTATTTATCATGCATGTATAGGTTTGCTACATCGACCTTGAGATGCAAGTCAGCTTGGATAGGTAAGGGTTATTAACCCTTTCATCCCCAAACACGACATATGTCGTGTTTTCTGCATACCCACTTTCTACCCAAATTACTCAAAAATACAAATAACAGGAAAAATCTTGCTTACCATGACAGATTGCTGCAACAGTACAGGCTGTAAAAAATCCAAACTCCGATTATCTTACTCAGTAAAAATATCAAATATCACACCACTCTATAATCACCACGAAGCAATTTGCAAGTTACTTTTCAATGTCATCATCAATGATAAGGATCACCGCCTTAATCAAAGATGACTTCCTGCGAGTCATAATCCTACGTATGTTTACACTGCCTAGATGCAAGACAAACCGTTTTAAGAACTGCTTCATTATGTTATCATGCCCTAATGTACGTAAATTCTAAATTTTAACAGATTTTACTGATTTTTTTATATCTTTTCAAAATATATGATATTTGGGATTTATCTCTCTATCCAGCAAAGGTACACTTCGAATTGTTAGTTTCACTTCTTCTGTATTGTGATTATCTCGATGATATATATTCACCGGTCTGGGGTGACCAGTGTCTACGGTACACTGTATATATCCTAGTCTCACGAGTTCTGTATTGTGATTGTCTCACTGCTATTCGCCTATGCAGGGCGACCAGTACAAGCCTCCGTTACAGCGTGGATTTGTGTGACGAAGAAGCGAAGTATTTGAAGGACAGAAGAAATGTTGTGTTTGAGGCGATGAAGGAAGTGCTCGGTGAAAAAGCGCCGCGGACGTTGAACGAGGTAGTGCAATAATATATTTCATATTATTATTTGGCCGTGACTGTGGCTGTGGCTGTGGCTGTGGCTGTGGCTGTGGCTGTGGCTGTGGCTGTGGCTGTGGCTGTGGCTGTGTCTACCTATGACTGTGTCTGAGTCTGTGTCTGCGCCTGATCTTGTGGTTGTCTCTGCGATTCTATTTCTGCTTGTGCCTGTGCCTGTAGCCACAGCTCTTCCTGTGATTATACGATACTTGTCAGTGTGTTTGAACTTGCATCTTGGTACAAATGGTATTACTTATATTGTCTCTATGCGTTGTCCCTGGCCTTTAGGTTCCCACACTGGCTATTCTCGGCTCCGGTGGAGGCTTCCGTGCCATGACTGGCTATGGTGGCGCCACTGCCGCCCTGGCTGACATGAAGATTCTGGATTGTGCTACATATATGGCCGGCCTTTCAGGCTCTGCGTGGTACGTGCAAATATGACTATGTGATAATACTTGAAAGCGTTGAAGCGTATGAGTTGATTGCTAATTAATTAGAGATGGCAAAGTTTATAATCCTGTCAACCATATGCCGTTAAGTTCCGAGACGTATATGCAACATGTAACTAAGATTAGAAAAAGTATTATTAATAAAAGATAAAAGTACTGAATTATATGGCTTCTAAACTCAATAACATCCTTAATTATAAAAATTTTAGATTACAATAATCAGTTCGACAAGTAGAATCAGAATGATAAAACTATAAAATGTCAATTTTCTCTACCTTCCAAGCAAGTACTTCATTCCATACGTAAGTATTTATCTTGTATATCATTAGAACAGTACAGATTTGTTTCAATGACATGGATATAGAGGTGAATATATATATATATATATTTATGTAACTAATCAACAACGGTTTCTTCCTTTTTAATGAAGCAAAAGGTAAAACTTTTCAAAATATGTACCTAATCAACAACATTGTCTTCCTTGTTAATATAGCAAAAAGTACAAAAAAAATAGAATATGTAACTAATATGTAACTACACAGGGTTTTAGTTTTTAAAATATGTAACTAGCCAACAACGTTTTCTTTCTTGAAATAAAGAAAAAGGTAAAAAGTTTTTAAAATATGTAACTAACGACCAAACTTTTTCTCGTTTCTGTAATGAAGGTATTTGTCAGTTTTGAACTCACACCCCGAATGGCCCCATATTAGCCCAAGAACGATCTTGTCAGAAATGAAGGCAAATTTAGAAGATGATTGGAGATGGTGGCTCGCAAATCCTTCTTGGATGTACAAAACGATCAAGCAGTTGTTAAGGAAGAAACGTCGAGGACAGCCAATCAGTTTAACTGATTTCTATGGATACATTGTAGGAGATATCCTTCTCAAACAGGTTAGATATTATTATTTTCATATGCAAGTGCTTATGATACTTGCAACCGGTATTCATGTCAGGGAAAGTAGCAGAAGTGTTTTGAAGAACTAATATTCCCTTAGCAACATATAAGTAAATAACTTTACACAAAATATGAAGACCAACCACGTTTTACTGATGCAGTCTTGGCTTGTGGACAGTAAGACTTATATAAGCATGGATTAAAGCAATATATATAGTTATAGAGTAAAGTAGCCTAACATTTAGTAAATGCATGGAGCTGCTACAAGTGAGATAACCGTGTCTCAAATGCTGTGTACCTGGAGAGACTTTCACGAAGTTACCGAATTAAAGCAACAGGGGTTGGAGTAGAAAGCTGTACCAATGTTAAAACCATGATATTTAGTACCATCCCAATACTGCTAGTAATGATAAATGGAACACAAAGCTATGTATTGCAAGGTAAATAGTATTAAAATTTATTGTTGGTCGTCTTGTTGCAGAAATTGCATTGGAATTATCATAATTGATAACTGTTCCGCGGGGGGTACTCAATAAAGTTTTAAACGGGGGGGGGCTCCGCCCCGAGGTTCAAACCCTTACCATTTAATATACCAATTTTTATAGAAATTGCACCCCTTTCCTATACTTTAAACATAAGCCAAATGTATTAAAAGTCCTCGCTAGTACACATTTTATAAACAATTTGAAAATAGAACCGCTCTAATTAATTGTCCGGTAAGCTTTCCGGCTAAATCTTTGCTTTGCAATTTGTGGCGGGATTTGCAAGCCTTTTATATACTTAGATTTAGTTGCTATCGCTATTAGTTATTTACGGTGACCCTTTAATATACTAAAATACCAGTTTTCCCTACTCTTTCATATACTTTGAGCATCAAAAAGGCACCTCCCCCCGCGAACTGTTCCTTCTTGTAAAGTTCTTGTTGAGGATGCTAGTTTATTATTATGGATGAACATATTTTCAGAGGTGTGTTGTATTTCTTAAATTTAATTTAATTTATCTATTTACTGGTATATTTGATATTTTAATTCAGAGATCGCGAAAGCCTGATGCAAGGCTCAGTGATCAGCAGAGTGTGCTTGCAAAGGGACAGGCCCCGTTGCCAATCTACACGGGCGTTCATGTCAAAAGGGACATATCTGCCAGAGCATATTCTGGTATGTCATTTTCCCTTTCTTATATCTGGTAATTGTAAGCAGAATTACCTTAGGCCAAGACAGACTGAAAGAGTGTATGCAGTTAAAATCGCAATTCGTTTCAGTACTAGCTTAGCGGTTTCATATATTATCGGGATTCCAGGTGTTGAAACTGTTTGTGTCTTGAGACTTGTTAAGCGCGTTACACACGAGCGAGTTTTCCTTGACAAGTTATAACTTGCCAATTTGTATTTACTCGTGTGTAAAGCAAAATGTGGCACGTTTTTCCTTGTTGAGTCTCCTTGTTCAAAACCTGCCAAGTGGCGACACTTGCTCGTTTGTACGGCTCTACAAGGAAAACATGGCAAGGAATTGCGAAATCCATTTGTTTTTGATGACCTCCGCTGTACAAGGGCTGTTTATTCGTTCACACGAGCAAATAAAACTTGTAAAGGAAAACATTGCCCAAGAAAACTTGTTGTTCATTCACACGAGCAAATGAAAAATATAAAAATTGACAAGGACACTTGTCAAAGAAAACTTGCTCGTGTGTAACAGGCTTTAGGCTACTGCTGTGTTACATCTCAAGTACAACAAATACACTGAGCTCAAGAACCGTTGACTAATTTTGTTTTAATTTGGTTTGACATTGTAGCAGTAAAGAAGCGACTACGTCAATCAAGGAATTGTTGAGTATCATTATTTGAGAATCTCACATATCGCACTATTTGCTTCTGGAACACCTTTATGGTTACACTGTATACGAGAGAAATTTAAACTCCAAAATTGTAATGAATGTGATCTTAGAATTGAAAGACAAAGGCTTTAAAGTGGCTGGACCTTGTGCCGAGCTAGCGTTGTGATGTCTAATGCAATACCAGAACTTGGTGACAGGAAAGGGGAAAAGGAACGAACTATTTTGTTATCGCCATTCACAAACGGTGGTGCCACGACATACAACATACAACACGACATACAACATTATCACGCTTTGATAATGTAAACGAGTGGTGAATAATAACTCAATTTCCATTTCTTCCTGAATAGAATGGGTCGAATTTACTCCACATGAAATCGGTTTGCCCAAATATGGTACGTTCGTGAAGACGGAACTGTTTGGAAACAAGTTTTTCTTTGGAAAACTGCTGACACAACATCCTGAGCCCGCATTGCCTTACTTGCAAGGTAAAATTGAAACAAGTAAATATCTTCATTCTACCTGAGACCACGCCTAGGTTTGTGGTCTAATACGACAGCTAATTAATTAAATTAACTAGAATGAAGTGGAATGAATAGATATGGGGTTTCACACGCATGAAAGGGGAACTGAGGAATAACAGAATTACGGTTACTTATGTAGTGAAAAGAAGTATCAGTACATCGTCTCTATAGTTTATCTAAAGCCTGGTTTTCACAAGCACAAGCGCAGTGACATGACAAGCGCAAGCACAAAAGCCCTTGTTTCACCGTGAAAACGGGCTTGACACAAGCACAACCACCGACGCAAGCACAAGCGTAAGGATGAAAAAAATTTCATCTCCTTGTGCTTGCGCTTGTCACTGCGCTTGCGTTTTGCAAGTGAAAACAGAACACAACGCAAGCACAAGGGATTCTTCGACAATTTTGTATTTAGCCAATCCAAACACTAGTCTGTTTCCTCGGGCGTCCACGTGTCTGGCATTTCATTGGTCACGTTCGATCCACTGTGAATTCGATCCGTCTAACATCTAAGATCAGCAAGAAACATGCGGCCAAGTCTTGCGCTTATTTCATGTTTCGTTTTCACTTGAGACAGAATCTCTTGTGCCTGCGCTTGTCACTGCGCTTGTGCTTGCGTCGCTAGTGAAAACCAGGCTTTAATCGAGGACGGGCGCTTAATTGAGGACATGGCACACTTAAATCATTCCTCACCTATATGAACGGAGCCACAGCCTGCGATATCAATGGCACCCAGTTGGCTGAGCCAGCCGTCTTCAGACCACAACCAGTGCGCGGGGAAACAGTAGATGAACGTGCCAAGAAATGAGAAGATACAGTAGGACTCAAATTTCATCCTCTCTGACATGGCTCCTGACACAATCGTAATAGCGGTAGTGGCGAAGGAAAGTTGGAAGAAAAACATAGAGAATATTGCTCCCATTTCATCATCCCTCGCATCTGTAAAGAACCTTCCCATTCCGCAGAACGCGTTGCGCAAGGGGCCGTCTCCAAACGCAAAACCGTAGCCAAACGCCCAGAAGGAGAAGCCGCCGAAAATCACGTCCACCACATTCTTCACCATAATGTTGACCTGTTAGCATAACAGAAAGATCCTAAAATCATGTTTGAAATTCAACGGCAATGCAATCAAAGTGTAAGCCAAATGTCCCAAATACTACTGCAAGTTAAAGGTTGTCCAGTTAGAACTCCTCAATACTATATATCGGAAATAGAGTTTTTAAACGTCCATTTGTAACCAAAATGCTTTGCGAGCGTTTCAGTTGTTACTGTTTACATCTTATCAACATTACAGTGCGTCACAGCCCACATAAGGTCTTATTTATTACATGGAGTAAGAAAACAGAATAACATTAGAACCTATTTTGAAACACTTAGAAGTCAATGTGACAAAACATAATTTTCCATCCTGAATTTATTGGGCGCCGAAAAATTCAATTATACTCGCAAAGCATCTTGGGTGCAAATGCGTCTTTAAGCTTTTAAAATCGAACTACAAGAAGCAAGTGAGAAACGTTCCTCTTTGGGGTGGGCTACTGCACTTTTTTAGCGGGATGTCACTATTAAGTAATGTTTTATTTAAAGTAATATCTTATATCGAGATGTCGTAACCTTTGACTAGACATGTTGGAAGTACAACATACCTAGAAATGTCTAGTCTTAGGTTGCAATGTCTCGTCAACTCGCGTCTGCATTCCACTTCTTTAATTTGTTCATTAATCAGAAAAGTGTCACAACTAAATGTGTCAAAAAAAAGTGTCAGAAAACTCTAGCACTGGCAACGGTATCACACTCGGCTCAAAAGTATTACGGACCTCATTCTTGCGTGATGCCATCCCTGACTCCAGCAATCCGAAGCCTGACTGCATGGTGAATATTATGAACGAACTTGACAGGATCCAGGTAGCGTCGTCCCACCCCGCCACCCCATAGAAATGTGCTCGGAAAGGGCCAGCGGTCGGCCTGCTGCTCAGCACATGCGTACTCGTTAGAGTTTCACTGAATGTTGAAGATCCGTTGAGCGGTGCGGTGGGGGTGCTAAAGTTTGACATCACCAAGGCAACAATGGAGGCTGTGGAAATGGAGCAATAAAACATATTTTATACAGCTACAGTAATCTATTTGGCAATCAATTTAAGCAATACCGATCAGATGTTTTATTGTGTTTATAATATAAAACAAACAAAAGCAAGTCCAATAAAGTACTCGTCTCTCGATAAAAGGCTGAGACGGCTGGAGATCTATTTATAACCGTCGATCCGGTGTCTGGTTTCACCGCCCCATGTGAACTCAGAAAAATTCTAGACGTTCCAATTAACTTGAAGCTCGCTGATTGGTGGATATTTTTAGAACAGTCCTAAGTCCCTTCGATCCTTTTATCGGGAGACATGTACTTTAACAACCAACTGCAAAAATTAAGAACAATTTCTTGTCAAAAGTTAATTGATTTCAGTGTATTTTATCGAATCACGAATGAATCAGAAAATATTAATTGTTGTATTAAAGACTTTCATCAGTTACTCCCCATGGCATCATATGACCCAAGGTTGTGACGGACTACAATGTTTCGCAGAGTTTACCTTTGTTTAGTCGCTAGAATTTGTCCATGCATTTACCAGAAACAGGATGGTAAATGCATGGAAAATTGTAGCGAATAAACAAAGATTCAATATCCTATAAAAGGTAAGATTTTTATATCACTATACTAGATTAAATCAGGTGACAGAGAATTCAACTATTTATTTTGCAACAGTTGATTTTGACCAATAAAAGCTTTGATTAAAATTGGAACGAAGAAGCAACTTTCTGTTTAATTTGTTAATTAAACACTTGCCTTTTTTCATCTTGGACTCTACCGGTTGCCTTTTAGGATATCGAACAGGGTACTATGTGTTGAAGTTTGTTTCAAAACCAGAAAAGTGCATTTTATAATCAGTTGTTTGGGCAAACTGATTACTTTTGGAAAATATAATATTCACCCTTTTGTGCACACAAAACATGCATGAGAGCTAATGAAACAATCTTGCAACAAATATCAACCGGTTGTCTCGCGGACTGGCTAGAAACAGAACCATGTACTTCCAAGAAACTTATTTATCAATTTACAGTTTCTTTAGATTGAGTTTGTGGTGTTGAAATATTGAATTATATTATTCATTTTCGCTGTCACTCGTTTTAAAAAATCGAAATCTTCCGCATGCAACTCGAATCAGTAATACAGATATAGTTTAACTCAGCGGGAATGTCAGTAAAGAGAACTGGACTTTGTTTTTTCTAGAACTCGTGTATTCATTATCCTTTTAGAATCTTATCCTTAACCAGGAGTAATAGATATACGTGTTTTAAAATAATAACACAGATTTTTAATTGGAGTTCATTGTTGATTCTTAGTTTAGAAAGCGAAAGACTCAAAGAGCGCGATAAGCAACTGTGTATATACAAATAACCACTTCCTGCAATAATATGATTTCTTCTCGTACTCGAGCTCGATATCGCTAAATCAGCTCGAATGTAAAACATCACTGATATATATTCGCAAACTGATTTACACAGAATAATAAATTTACTTTTAAAGTTTGTGAACGTGTCTTGGAAAATTATATTGGGTAATGCTGTAAATGCTGTGCTAACCTG
The DNA here is from genome assembly GCA_025403545.1 of Epizoanthus stellaris. Classification (NCBI taxonomy): domain Eukaryota; kingdom Metazoa; phylum Cnidaria; class Anthozoa; order Zoantharia; family Epizoanthidae; genus Epizoanthus; species Epizoanthus stellaris. The sequence goes on from JAOBYG010191083.1 coordinate 15,643, forward strand.
AAAACATAGGTTTTTAACATTGTATAAATCTTTGCTTGTTTTCCCAACCTTTGTATTCGTTTTGCTTGATTCTACATTAAATTTGCATATCTTCCTTCTTAGTACCAAAATCCATTTTGAAAGAACATTGACCTTGCTTTCTCTTGACACAGCTGAAACTCAATTTTCGCAATTTCATCGAATAATTTATAAGTGAGAAATACCTGCAATATTTCTGCTGTACGATAGAAAGCAGAACAAAATAAAAATATATCTGTACCTGACTAGAACTTATTTTGCGGTCATCACCAAGAGTTGAAAGCTGGATCATTATCAAGTCGTTGTTTTACTCTATTGTAATACCTCGCTAACTTCAATTTAAATTCAGTAATTTTAATAGAAATAACCGATTCTAGATTTCTCATTTAAGAAAGTTGCATTTTATCTTGTTGCTATCGTATCTAATAATTTCTCAAAGAAAGTGAGCCTTTTGCCATTTCTCTTACGAGTTACGGTGAGCCACAACTACTAAGTTAAGGTTAATAACCGATAGATACAGCTATCTGTGGTTTACTTACCAGAAAAATATGGAAGAATTGCATTCTTGCTTCAAAAATATTTACTGAAGTACACCGCCATTCAGTCGTCTTGTTGGCAGCAGATTTTTGGTACCGGCAACGAAAGAGTTCGCGAAGCTCAGCTGGTAGTCTAGCAATAGCTGGCTCAGTTGTAATCCTCCGTATTACATGATCAGGTCAAGATAACGATTTTTGAAGTTTCTATCAGAAGTAAAGCTAAAACATTATTTTAATGCAAGTCTACCTCAGTATTCTAAAGTTTGAATTGCACATCAGTTAGTTTCTTTGAGAACTAAACTGTCACTTTGTATCGACGTAGGCAGAATAGTCGCCACAGAAACGATGCTAAAGTCATTCTTGAAGCAAACCTTCCAATCAGATGCATTTATTGCGCTACGTAGCGCTTCGCTTCCATGTCTGCTGTGCTACAACCGGCCGTTTACGAGTCCTTTAGTCTATCACTTTGAATAATGACATAAACAGTTGAAGCAAGAAAAAGTAGTTTCAAAATTATATACACGGATTTTGATTATTTCTTGCCGGATTGCGCAAATCCGATATATCAAATGTTCTTTTCTTGGACATATAAATACGTTCATGCTAATAATACTAGTAGTAAATGCGCTGTATTTGTCAACGACAGGTAAACACACTCGGTAACCAACCAAATCTCTGTAATTGTACAAATAAAATTGCTTGCAGCTGCGCTAAGTAAGCCGCAAATTAAATTTTCTCTTGCTGTTGTTGAAAGCATTATTTTCATACGTCATCGAAAAAGACAATCAACTGAATTTTATTCAATTTATCAGACCAACGTGAGGCCAGCAGTATTTTGCGTATCAAACTTAGATATATTAAAATACACCGACAGGGAAATCTCATCAGTGGAGAAATCTCCCATCTCAAACCTCAATATTCACAGGTGAGAAACTATACCAACATTGGTACTGTTTCTAACAAGTGATATCGAAAGAAAAAATATGGTGATCACTGCCCGAGATTCTTTAATCTTTTAAAATCTTTAATTCGTATAATTACTAATAGTCAGAGACGAATCCGGCAATGGTGGTCTGCGGTCAAGAAGACGGCAAAAAGAAATAAATAAATAATAATAATAATAATAATAAATCGTTAAATAAGTAAATAAATAAATAAAATAAATATTCACGACAGACAATTGGTTCTATTTGTTTATTTATGTACTTATTAAAATAAAATTCGCGTGTCGATATTTTGGGCGGTACTTATGAAGGATATAACTAAATCATGGCTATTAAATATTGTATATTTTAAAACATTTTCATTCGTTTATTTTGCATGTGACAACTTGTGTTTTGAAAACACTGAAACTGACATGCAGGAGTGCAGATATATCTACACAACTGAGGGTGAAAATGGGGTACCACTGTAGTCAGTAAACAGTAAGTAAAAAGCACTTTAGTCAGTAGAAAATTGCTTTAGTCAGTTGTTCATAGTTTCTCTTGAACGGAAATTTATGCTCTCGTTATTAGCCTGATTTTTGCTATATATAACGTTAAAAATATGACCCTTTTTATACGTTTACGGTAAGAAAATTTGGCATTTATACGACAGTCAGTTAACCCCATTTTTACCCTCACAACTGTACCATGAACTCTATCCTCTACAAGTACTTATACCGTAAACGTCCAGTAATAAACCCAGGGCTTATCGTCATTCAAAGGCTTTTTTCTTGGGCTTATTTTCGGGG
>JAOBYG010191084.1:0-10242 GCA_025403545.1 Epizoanthus stellaris
ACCTATTACCATTTTATTTATAATTTCTCAATACATACTGGCTTCAAGAGCTAAAAAATAGGAAAAATAGGAGGTTTCCTCTAAAAAATAGGAAAAAATAGGAATCAGTTGAAAAAATAGGAAAAAATAGGAACTTGACACCCTGCAATAAACACGCCAAAAGTTCACTCTGCTCCTGGTTTATTCCCACCACACTACACTCATTTTCTATACAATGAATACAGAACAATATACGTATATAATTTTATCCCGTTAATCGCGGATTTTATACCTGTAGATGATCGTATAGATCAAAAATATTTGTTTGTTTTTTATAATATACGTATAGCTTACGAAACTGCAGTACGCAAGAGTTAACGACTCAAGGGTTGCAGATCACTCACATCTCATTAAGGAAAACGCTAGGACAAACATTTAAAGTCAGAGATGAACAGGATCTCATTTTGTCAAATAAATCATTTCACAGTTGTCTATGATAACTAGTTAAGCCTTTACCTGATGCAGAGAGTTGACCTTACGCTGCTACAGACGCGAAATTAGTTAGCATAATAACAATACTGATATAGACATCGAAAGAAAGAGGTTTGTATCAACGGCCACTCAACCTAAACCTCAACGTCATGTAATAGGTTAAAAATGCGGAAAGGTTTATTAGAAGGTAAGATATAAACTCAATAGCACAGCACAGCACAGCACAGCACAACACAATTTTCAATGATACCAGAAAATTGTCGTAATTGGTTCAGATGTTATCGAAAAGCTTAAAAATACACTTTGACTAACAAAATCTATGATGTTAAAACAAGACCCTGGAAAATTGCATTAAACGGAAAAAATTCTCAAAGTTTGCCAGACCTGTCACAGAAAACGCGGTTGCCATGGAAACAGGTTCGACCATGAAATTCAACTTTGGCACATCACAACGTTTTACGATAAATTTTTCGTAAAAGTCACAAAGTTTCAGCATTATATCTTGAATGTTTCTTTAGTTATAATAGTTTGAAATCGGCGCAGTTACTTTCAGCCCCCTGCAGTCTGAATAGGGTTAAAGCAATGCGTCACAGCGTACATGTTGTTTGCTTCTCTCCAAGGGTAATTTCTCTTCTCCGACAACATTATAAACAGTAAACTCCTATAACTATCAGACAGATTCAATATCACGAAACTATTTTGACGTTAGACGTTGTGCTTATTTGTTAACAATCTCAGATCGGCGGAAGCAGTTATGTTACACAACTGTATTCAAATGTGTACATTCAAATACACGTGTACATTGTATTCAAATGTATACAACAATTGTTCAGGAAATAGTTATAAAATTATGTTTTCCTTGCTCGTTGTTTACATAATCATCCTCGAGACTGGAATCTCATACATCTATGGACACTTGGAAAAGGAATACGCCCATTTTCATCTTGCATTTTTGTACGATGATAGAGATTTTCCATTTATATTTGAAAATGAATTTTAATGTACCAGCAATAAACAAAGCCAGGTTCAAAGATTCCTTATACTCCGACTGTTAATTCAAATGTTCCTTTACTGTCGAATTTACAACAAATAAGAATATACTCCTGGAACAAATGCAACACAAATTCGACGTTCGTCCAACCAACAACTTTTCCGTCGCGTTTTGGTAGAATTTAATGAAATCGAGTTCGAGTGAAAAGTGAAGATTTTCGGCCGATCAATATTACCCATAGTGCCATCCACAATTTAGTATTTTGAGTTCTTTCCACCAAATGTGATATTAAAGATATTTTAATATCTTAATATTTTAATATCTTTGTTTAAAAAAAGAATCCCAATATCACGAGCTGCACTCGATGAAGCTTTTTTATTTGAATCATGATGGTGATTTGCGCCCATGAGAAGTTGCGGCATCAGTTCACTTAGTTTTGAAAGCAACTCTCAGAACTCAAGAGAATGAAGGTGGCAAAAATGATGGAAGCCAAAAAATGCAACCTGGCCAATTCGATAAAACAGCGCTGGGTAACTGGATGAAATGTGGATAATATAAGCGATCCAAGACAGTTATAAAGAAATAGCGCCAAATACTGATTGCCGAGATTTGCAAAAGTACTTCATCTTAATCCCCAGTCTTAGCACTGATTATATATTTTAAATGGAACTAAAACAGAAATATCTGACTGCAAGCCGTTGTCTTGATAAGTTTCATATTGTTATTATTTTGATATGCTGCAACGACCGAATAGCAATGACACTTCGTTTCACCAAAGTTTGTTGATACCAATATCTTGGAACTGTGTCACTAGTAAATTATTTACATTACAGTCGATAAGTTTTTTACAGTAACTTGTAAGCGAAGTGAATCACTCATGACCAGCAAATCTATTTTTTACAACTTATTCAGTATTATCAGTGCCAAGATAGCTACTGGTTAGTTAACAGAAAATTCTCAAACTGTTCGCTATTATATAGTTGTTGACTGGTGTTCTGTGGAACATGAGTTATTGCTCACCCCGCGAGGGAACTAATGTTACCCAAGGCCGATATTATGGAATACGGTCAATCGAACGCGCCCAAAGAAATGCAAAGTGTGTGTAGTGAAAAGCAAGGGAAAACTGGAGATAAAAGAAGCTGGCTAGCACAAAACATATTGCAAAACATGTTAGGCAATAGTACAGAGACTTTCAGGGAAAGTCACGGCGAAAATTAATGCCACGTCTACGCTGATAATTTTCAAGAACATTCGTCTTGTGAAACTCCAGCTGCAACTGGTTACAGGTGTTCGTACATGTAATCATATAGTTCGGTTGTAATTTGGAATAAATAGTCAAGAGTCAAATATTGTAAAAGTATTAAATCAAATTTTGCGAACAAGAAAGGATGATGCAGTTAGTGGTCTTTAAATATTTAACGATTGCTTATTAAATCCAAATTAAACGAGAAACTGCGAGAGTAAAATAAAATGTTTGTCTTGTAGATTTTGAAAGCAACGCGGCCTGCGTTGACAAGTGCGTGCGTGAAGAAAGCAGGGGTGCACGGCATGAAATCTCCAGCGCTAAACCAAACATTTTTTTATTCCACCATTGGTTAATTCCATGTAATTCAGAATCCTATTCTTTTCTTAGCCAATACGATTTGATCAGAAAATTGCACATTGGGAAGATTTGTTTACGCAAAGATTGCGGCAATAAATACATCGATTCAATAAACTGAAGTATTAATGTGTGTGTGATTAATCAATCATGCTTCGAGCCAGGTAGACACGGGTACTTTTCCTTGACAAATGTTTCCTTGTCGAGTATCTTTGTTCACAAAATGGCATACTAGTTTTTAAACAAGGAGACTTGTCGAGGAAAAACTTGCCGCAATTGATTTGCTTTACACACGAGCAAATAAACTAAGTTCTCCTAAGAAACCTTGTCAAGGAATACAATCCATGCCTTCAAATACCGAGTACAAAGCTCTCGATGGATGCATGTTCAGACATGTGCGGAAATATATGTATAACTTGTGGTGAAACAAATAAATGAAATGAAATGAGATTCATTATTGTTCTAGTGTAAATGGAAAGCGAAAATGCATTGAATTATGACCGATCTGGCTGAAAAAGAGCTATTCCAAATTGATGTTTTCACGGTCGATGTTTTGCCACGCAGATTCTTTGTATAAACGAGTTTTCCTGCTTGACATTGGACCACAGTAATAATACACAACATTGTAGTTATACTTGATCTCCCAAATCGGACAGAATTTCCTCATATAAATAGTCGCATTGCACTTGGAATAAACACGCCGAACTAATTATTGCTTTTAAATCTGTTCGCTTTATCCAAAGCTTTCCGCCGTACGCAATATTCAGTTAAAATACGACCAGAGTCGACAACACTGAATAGAAAACACTGCATATAGCATCCACTATCGCAAACCGCTGGCGGATTATCGCCGCCAGTTCTTTGAAAACAAAATGCCCTCTAGAAACTGTGGTGGCAAACTATAACTGTTATTTCTCTCACGCTGGTAACTTTCGATTTAATCGGCTAACTTCTCCACCACACACTGATTAAACGAACGAATGATTAGTCTCGCAGTTCTTTTCGATTCCTGATTTCGGGAAAAAAATTATCGTGTGTCAATATGTTTTCAATGTTTAATGACGATTTGCAATCAGTGAGTAATACATTGCGGCGGTAAATCATCGCCCAACATTGTTTCAGTGTAAAACATGGTTTACTTTTAAAAAAATCATGCTAGCGACTTTGCCAGACTGCTTTTATTCGAATAAAACGTAAACTGTTTCTTTTGTTCAGGAGTTTGATGAACGATATTTGATTAATTTTTCACCTGTTTATTCTAATTTGGAAGATGTACTTGAATTCTGTTGTGCCATATAAGAAATTTTTTTATATTTATGTATTCTTCTTTATTAGAAAAACCTGCTTCCATACATATAATAAACTGTGGTTCTGTCGTTCAAATAACATAGATGTAAAGACTTTTTACATCGGTACTTTTTCTGCATACATATTGCAGTCATCAGCTAAATTTACATCGAAATCATATTGGTTGATGAAACAATAGGATCCTGAATTGACCAATGGTGAAGCGGCTAATTTGGTCAGCGCGGGAAATGTCGCTGTTTCATTCATGACTCATCGGCTAGCTTTCAAAACCGACAAGATAAACATTTTCTTTAACTCCCGCTCTGAAATCTTTACATCTGTGTGATTGACATTAATCACGTAGTCATTTTCTCGTGATTAAATACACACTCGTGAAAATTCCAAAGTCCAAAACTGCACTCGCCGTTTGTAGCCTGAGTTGGGGACGTTCCCGAATTCCTTTGCTTAATGAAGATATCTTTTTATTAACATCGGGACGTCTGCGACGCAGGCTAACCTTTTGTTCCTCTTCGAAAATTCCACGCATGTCGCTAATTTATTCCAAATCGCACTCGAAACTGTGTGATAACACATAATTCCCGTTGGTTCGTTTAGACCTCCTGCCTCACTTTCGGAGTTCTATATCGATTATCTATATAAACATATAAATGCCAATATATATAGTACTAGTAAAAATGTTACTTATGATTACCTAAGATAACAAAAACTCTCAAAGTATATGGAGCAACCTTATCACTAAGTCAAATGTACATATTACGTCTCTTAAGCCTGTTACATGAAGCCTGGTTTCTCTAGCGACCCAAGCACAAGCGCAAGCACAAGTATATATTCAAGCCTAACAATCAAAGTTTAAATTCCTTTCTTTGTTCTTGTTCTCGCATCGCTAGTAAACTGCAGGCTTAAGAGACGTAATATATATATACATTTGATTCAGTATACTGTATAGTCTATATAGTTATAGCTACATTGTTCGTTGTAACGGCTCATGATCAATTACTCTATGAATCTTTCCCCGAATGACTACTAATACTGGCAGTGAACGATTTTTGGACAGCTATTTTGTATATCACATTCATGTGTCGTCATAGATAATAATTTCTTGACAGAGAACAATAATATTTTGCTGATACCACATTGAATACAACTGATTTTACCTTTAACTTAGCGAAGAGCATACAAGCTGGTTACTCTTTTTAAATATATCAAGAATTAGAACTGCCGATCGGTCAAACGAAATGAATTCATCAAGTGCAGGAAATGTTTTTATGTACGTCTAAACATTTGAAAATTCGTTGTAATATGTGATTACAGTTTAGTCCCTACTAACAGTTGGCAACAGAAGTGATTTCAGTTGTTTCAAGTCTCAACTAATTCAGTCATTAGATCCTTACTAACTTTGTAATCCATGTACACGTTTCTTGAACATTTCTCTTTCCTATACTTTAAAGAAATATTCTGCTGTCTTGCCCGCTGTACTATAAATTTTCCTTTGACAGTGACAAGGAGTTAGGCATAAAATGCATACAATATGTATGATATTGCACAATACATAGTCACAGGATTGACATGTTTTGACTTTCCCTTCCTATATCTAGTTATTAGTGATATATGAACAAAACCGGCGCAACTCTTCCGGTGAATCCGAAATTGTAAATGTGTATTTAATGCTGTTGAATGTACCATGCTATGCAGCCCTTAATTACAGATAAATATGTTTAATATTCATTACTCCATCGTTAAATGGTATCCAAGACGTTGGCCTTTAGTCACCAGATATAAATATGATTTTGTTACAATGACATTGATCTAGTTTGGCAGAGGAAAAGTAAGAAATAATTGACGAACTTAAGTCCATAAATAGTCCGTTGCAGTTGTAGATTGACGTAGTGCGTCCTTAATTCAAGTCAATCACATGTACGCCCCCGCTGCAAAGCCAAACAGTGCGTGAACGCATAAGACAGACCCGTGCACGTAACTTAGATAACATCCACTTCCCCAAGAAATATAGCTTTTGTAAAACAGAAGATTAGCGCTATATCACCTATGAACTGCGAGGCACTTCAGCTCAGACATTGACCGTACGACTTGACACACCCAGCACAGGAATACCAGTCGTTTCTATTAATTATAGCCTGGAATACTGTCTACGCCAACTGTTTACATCAGAGCAGCCCCATGGAGCGGGACAACAACAAATTCCGAGCAGGGGGTAACTTTGCAACTTAGTTGGAAGTCAGGTGCTTTTCCAGAATAAACGTTAAACGGTACAGCTCACGCGAGCTCGAGTTGTCCAAGCAGGAACAAAGCGTTATTCTTGAAACTTGTTCACTAGGATTATGGTAAGCTAAAACAAAAGTTAAATTTTGTTAGGAAACGTTAAACTGAAGAAAGAAATGGCATATTAGGGTACAGTGTTGTCCCGAGTTAAAGTACTTTGGGCAGTCCCCGTGCTATAAATAGCGCTACTTCACTTTGCAACTATTTGTTAATGTGGCGTCACATCTTCGACGTGGAAATTGAACAAGATTGGGATTCTTGGCTATCACTAGCACTGTACAATGAATGAAAAAACAACTCTTATCAGAGCCGATTGAAGAATTGAATGCCTTCTGGAAGAACGTAGAAGAGGCAGAAAATCAGAAGTTATAATAACAAGTCGTCCTTTCTGTACCTACAGAGCCATATCGTTCATTAGTTGTTTACAAGTACTTACCCGATAATTCTGAGCGGTTCAATGTGGCATAGTTGGTTAACTATTCTTTTGTCCGGTTGAAAATCCGGATCACGAACAGAAGAGATGATATAGTTACCACGTTAGTCGATTAAGTGCGCCGGACAGAAGAAGTACTTGGTATTCAGGCAGCTTTGATTGGAAATAGCAATGCTGCGGGTATGTTACAAATGAAGCAAAGCATAAACTAATCATGTCGGTTTACAGTCAGAACAGTTACATGTCTCTGCCTGTCTGTAATTACTGGTATATATTGAGCTCTTGCGGTACACCTACGCTGCGTAAAACAGTGGAATAGAAGAAAGTGTCAGTTTTCAGAGTGATTCAGCGTCATGTAGCCAGGCAATAGCAGATTGTTTCACAAGCAAATTACAGGTCTTCTGGTGTTCTGTACTCATTGGAGAATTAAATCGATATCGAAAAACTAAAATAAAGTTTACAAAACTACTTACTTCGACAGAAGTATTTTTGTTGCAGAATCAGAAAATTCATTATAATAATATTGAATATATTTCCGCCTATGAAATCTTAAATAACAGTCAGTCTAGATTGTTCTTTTGTTCGATTGGTGTACACAAAAACAATGGTCTGCGTGGTTTTCAGACCACATAAAACTTTACCTATAAAAGTAAATTCCTGTGATATACCACGGTAAAACTCTGGCGTTTCCAATTTATTTCCTTCTCGTTCTTCCATAGAACTAATCACGAAGAAAAAAAATCTTTATAATTAAAATTGGAAACAATAAAATAAGTACCAGGCATAGTAAACCTATGAAGACAAGTGAAAATAATGAGATTTTAAGTGTTTTGAAATGAATATCTTTGAGTGACCACAGACAAACAAAGTCGTTAAAAACTCTTTGTTAATAAACAAAGTTTTGGCTCGCGGAATCAGTTGTGTATATATCGGTATATATTTTTTATATTCTTACAGTTAAAAAAATACTAAGCTTCTAAATTAAGAAATATTAATCAAGGTCGAACTAGACTTTGAAAAGTTGGAAATATACCCGTTACGATTTTCGGAAAATGCCTTATTTAGTCTTATCAGCAATTTTAACTGCAACCTAGTTGGTTAAAATAGCGTTGGGGCTTACAGGTTTAATTAATCTGGGTCCATTCTATCATATCAACCTACACGATTAGCGTAATTATTGACTTTTATCACAGTGCCGCTCAAGTAGTAAAAGACACGTTATAGGGAACCAATGCAATGCTTCTTATGCAATCAGGGCGGCACTTCAGATCACAGAGTGCTGATGTAATTACCGTAGATATGGGATCTAAAAGCCGATAATAAAACACATTTTCCACTCTAACTACCAGATAAGCGTTTCTAACAATTACAGTTGACCCATTCTGTTCTTCTGAGAAAGTAAAAACAGACACTGGCGCAACAACACTGATACGATACATTGGTGAAGCAGTTGAAATCTAATGACATTAAAGTGTAAGTAAGGCGGTATCTGACACGTTTTAGCACAACTAGTGGCATTCTTATTGTATTCCTCATCTGTTTTGAGATATAAGCGAAAGAAAAGTATTACTTGGACATTTTTTGCTGCTCACACCATAGCACCCAGGCGTTGCACACATGTAAGGAGAAAAAGAGCGAGGGGGCCTGGGTACTAAATGTACTTTGGCGACGATTCAAACATTATAAAAAAGGATTTTCGAAAATAATTGCTTCCATTTTCCTGAACAATGTCCTCTATTTAATTAAATTCAGCTGAGGACCTGTTAATTTAAGTCCGTGCGTCGCGATGATCTGGGTTTATTCGAATCCAGAACCATTGCGGCGCGCGATAAGAATTCGAAGCGGTTGGATTGGCTGAGAAATGGCGGAAACCCCCCAAGGCTCCATTAACCGGCAATGGGACGTCAAAACTGTAATTGTCTTACTTCTGTTACCGTTGTACAAAACTCGTGACAAGGTATTATCGAATTATTATGAAGCCACTCGGCGATATTTACGAAAATTTTGGTTTTTCTGCCGATCAAAATATCACCTCTCCCAAAGTACAGAGCCTTATATCTCTAAAAAGAATTCACGAAATGTTCCTGGTGTTTGATATTTTGTTCTTAGCCAGCAGAAAAGCTTGCATGCAAAATATTGAGCTTAACAACCTGTAGGTGTCCTTAATACGGGAAGCCAGTAACAGTTTTTCCGCCCTGTCATTGGCAGACCGTGTTACAGCGACTTTGGAGCTGTTGTTGTTAATCATGATGATAACATTAATAATTAGATATCCCACAGGCATAATATTAATTGTTCCCAATGTGTTATTCTCACCTTCCCGAATTGCAAACTGAAGAACAAATTAATTATATAAAAAACCGCGGCTTATTAACAGATATACCGCCAAATTCTAGTTATAACCCCTACCCCCTCTCCCCCACACAATTACAAATCTAATCATCGTCGAAGAAAACACTATTTTCCACATTGACTTGTCTCCCAGAGTTCATAGCCCGACTTTGGTGGGACTTCTTTGTTTGTGTATTGCTCTAGTTAAAACGAGAATGGCCTCGATCCGGCTGCAACTTTGCTTACTGAGAGCTATTCGCCTGACGGACCCGAAAACTTCAGCCCGATCCAGTTCCTCAAGATTAGACCCAACTTCGATAGACTTTCTCTGCCAATGATTGGTGTTTCTTGCTCAAGGGCTAAAGTTCTATTGAGATTTTCTTGTCACAGCTCAGTTCGGCAATTGATCGTACAGCAAACTGTTTCATTACGGGGCCGAGATATTGAAAAAATTATTTAATGCAAGTTAAACTCGAACGAGGAAACACACTTGGCATCCGAAACACCAAGATATATTGTTATCAATAAGTCTGGCATTCCTCCATTGGATGCGAACCACTAAAGTTTCTCTATTCGTTCATAAACATTAACACCATCAGCAGAATAGCACCTGAAAGAAATATTTTAGTGACATGGATGAATGAATGCAGGAGGAAGGGTAACAGGAAGAGGAGAGGAAGACGACGGAGAAGAAGAAGTTGAAAGAAAAAAGAAGAAGAAGAAGAAGTTGAAAGAAAAAGAAGAAGAAGAAGAAGATGAAGAAGAAGAAGAAGAAGAAGAAGAAGAAGAAGAAGAAGAAGAAGAAGAAGAAGAAGAAGAAGAAGAAGAAGA
>JAOBYG010191195.1:0-10241 GCA_025403545.1 Epizoanthus stellaris
TGTTTTGAGCATGCGAACCTAATTAATCACTTGTTATTTTCATACCGGTCTCATGTAATGACTCTGTACCGGTCTGACTTCGGACCGGCCTGAGTTCATAGCGATCTCATGTGATCACTTATTACTTTCATACCGGTCTCATGTAATGATCTTCATACCGGTATGAGTTCGTACCGGTCTCATGTAACCACCGTCTTAATCAAATGACAAGTCCTTACAAAATAATATCTATCTTGTAAAAGTTAATAATATTGCAGATAATCGTTTTTATCAACAACCTTTTATTAATAGCTCATGTTAGCTGAAAACGAATTTGAGTCCGGATCACAAGAAAATGTTCCACAAGCTGCGGTTTTCAACTTTGACATTGGAATGGATTTTTAGAAGTCTATAGTCACGTTTACGAATGATTTGGGCTTTCGCTTTGAAACTGGAAGCTAAATGTTTAATTTTGAATTGAACTGTTTCTTATACTAATTTAATATCTAAACTCATATGCTACAAGTTTGTCATGTAAATAACTGACTTAAACTGTGTATCGAATACAAACACTGTGATTGCATGCTCGATCGCTCATAACTCGTAAGTGTGTGAAATCAGTTTCGAAACAGAGAATCTTTACATCACAGGAATAAACTGATCTCCTTAGTCCAGTATCCATGCATTCCAAGTAACATTCGTCAGGGCTGAGTAGCTAGGGCTGAACTGGGGAAGCAAATGTTTTTGAAACACGTCGACACCGCTGTGTTTGTTTCAAGTCCTGCATATACTGTATACAGGCTTCGAAAGCCCATTTGAAAACCATTCACTTGACACATGTTTTGAAAGCTATACTTTCCAAATTAACAAAATCCCTGATCACAATACTCCCCGTTATGAGTAAGCCACCGAAGTGAAGGAACTACGCAAAGATTATTCATTCGATCAGCCGCTTCCAGCTGCTACCTTGAGCAATGCTTCTGATTGGCTCCCGAATACTTACACTTTCCAATCGACACGACAGCATTAGTGTCTACTGGCCATGTACAGTAGATACAAAAATGTAGTTCGCAAAGTTCCAGCTTCTTATTCTATATTACATTCCAGTTGATAACTTTGATCAAGTCTTCCTCAGCGTGAGAGGTAAAAGCAATGTATTTTTCTATTTTAATTTTTTCCTTAAGTAGCGAAATAAAATCTGGGAAGTTGAGGCGGGTGTTATTGATGAAATTACGATAGATGTGATACTTAGCTATTAAGATAATGTGATTTAAAGCGACGTCTTTTGCCATTTCGAATAACTCCATACAATATTTGTGTTTTTGTTAAATTATGTGATAGGGGATTGAAAACACACCAGTTGTGAAGAAGACGCCAAAAATCAGTGGCAAAAGTACAAGTAGTGAACATATGTTCCGTTCGATAGTTTGGATGCAACCGTAACACAATGGACAGTTTTCTGATTCACTAAGTTTCATTCTTATTATGAATATTATGCAGTACTGGAACATCAAAATGTTTGTTTCGCTGGTTCACTATGAATGGTAAGAGTCAATAAAGAGGAAGTTCGTCCTCAGAAACTCTGTGTCTAAGTATTTTATTCTGATTTGTTTGAGTAAAAGAATATTGTAGGTTTTTTTTACATGAAATATTACGTAGCTAGTAGTAGTTATGGGTGTTTGGTTGCGATTAATTTTTTAAGGCTTTTTTCCACTCGACAGGAATGGCGCTTACAAGAGAATAATGTTGAAGAAAATGCAATCGAATGTTGTGTTTTCCAATGACTTGGTTATAGGATAAGAATGAGTTATCTGTATTGTTTAATATATCTTTTATTCCAATTATTCCAGCTTTATACCATATATTTTGAATTAATAGTGATAGATTTGTTGTTCCAAATAATTTCTTCAGAAGTGTCAATGCTCTCTTTTGGCGTGTTTTCTTTAACTTCCTGCCAGGATGTTAAGACAGCCTGATAAAATGAGGGACAGTGTGATATTTCAAGTGATTTACAGTCAAAATTACAACTAAAGATAAGTTTGCCACCGTAATTGTACAGGTAGTAATTCGCCACTCCAGAAACTACAAAAGGACTGGGACCCGTCCACCCAAACGATCCCAGAAAGCAATGCTCAAGTCGAAATCGGAACGTAATCGTTTTACCCAAGCGGCTTCGAGGGCTCTGTTGAATACGGCGAATTCAATCATATTGAGACCCCCATTTCGGCTTTTATTTGAAATCAGGGTTGACTTTTTTATTTTAGGTTTATTAGTCCAAATAAAACTGAAATGATGCTGTTGACTTCTTTTTCGAAGTTGGATGGACAAGGGAGTACATAATATACAACTGTTAATTTGGATAGAGCTAGAGTTTTGACAATTTATATTCTGCCTAATAGTGTAAGATCCCTGGTCTTCCATATATTTAAGAGAGACTTGATAGAATCCAGTTTTTGGTAGAAGTTTTTTTCTTTTGCAGCCTCTATGTCGTATGAGAAGTAAACGCTGAGGGCATACAGATGGATGGTTCCCATTCAATAGAGCATTCACTAGCATGCACATTTCCCCTGCCAAAACTCATGCAAAGCGCTGTTTATGAAACATGCCGGTGTCCCAGGGATCTCGCCCCCCGTGAAATCGCCCTCCCCGGGGCGAAATCCCTAGTGATATCGCCCTCCTTGCTCGCCCCCCTCTAGGGATCTCGTCCCCCCTGCAAGAAACATAATTTATCATGAGAAATAGTCTTGCATTAAGCCTGCTATCAAGGCAACTTATTCGGCAATTTATTCAGCAGTCTAATTTCTGCAGTCAGAGGCAAGTTTGTCTGATATTTCGAGCGTTAATCTTAAACGATTCGTTGGCTTTCTAGTCAGCGTTCTCTAACTAACGTTCCGCGGAAATCGAACACTGCGTAATATCTGTGAAACACTGATTTTGCAAGTTTGTGACTAATTGTGAGCTTGATTATGTTTGATTGCCAAACGTATCAATACAGTCCGTGGATGACTAGACTATGAGTAGTCCCTCTTTTCCCTCTGTAATCTGTCGAGAGTTGGCGAAAATATGAGCTGTACAGCCCGTGAAAGGCGAGAAGAATGGGGCGAGAAGAAAAACAGTGGCTCTCTTGTTTTTCTCACCCCATTCTCCCTCTCGCCTGTCCACGCAGCTTTTTTTGCAGCTCTCGACGGATTATGGAGGGAAAAGGGGCACTACTCGTAGTCTAGTGGATGACCTTAATGTGTTGAATTATAATGGTCGTAAAACATTGCATGCCTTGTCCACAAACTGGTGCTTATTCAGTGCCTCTCGTAGCGAACAACAAAAGCGTGCATTAGAACTGGCTAAACTTCGCACTTGCAAAATGAACATTCTTCACTGTGTATCATGCTTTACATTAAATGAGCAAAACTTTGCGATCGAGACTGTTCAATGCCTCAATAGTGTCACTGGTTCTGTTTACATGGATTGTTACACATTGCAGGTTCGATCATGTGAAAGTAGTCATGTTGGTGGTCGTAGCATCGGGGGTTCCTCTGTACTAAAAATCAGAAGAAACAAATTTGCTTACTTTGAAATTAGTTTTTTCGTTTGTACCTGTGTGATAAATATGGGTAAAGATTTTCAGATATAAATGGTTAGAACGAAACGTTGTCGTCCAAAGGACATCTTCAGTTTACTTTGCACAATGTTCAGATGTTCAGTTGTTTTTGTCAGAAGCTACGTTATTCCCGAGGGGAAAAGTTTAGCAATGAAACAATGAACCTTTTTGTTCAAGCTTGGTTGATCTTGTAGATTGGGCGATCAGTGATTAAAAGTTTAAAAGTTTGTCTCTCAAATTTGGTTTATCTTTCAATTAAAATGAGATTTGATTATGCAAATCCTTTGCCAAGTGAGTTGATGCGTCGGTTTGTTGGTGAGATAGCGTCGTGATTCGGAGTCGGAGCGAGGTATAATAGCACCGGAAATGTTGTCGAATCAACCAAGCGATCTGCGGCAAAACAGGGGCAAATGTTGTCGTATTACAGCGGCAAATCGCAGACAAAATCGCACCGTCATGTATTTAGTATTTAGTCAAATATAAATGATTTTTCTGTGGTAGCTCTTTACCTGGCTTTATTTAGGTTACTACAGCACTGTTTGTTAAATTAGTGTTGTTTTTCTATAAGAGCAAAACTGTTCATTCAGAACTGAACTAGTCCCATGTGTATTTAATAGTTTCTATTGTCCTCATTTGTATATAACCAATTTCTTCACATTCAGTACTCTGCAGGAGTCGCCAAAATGTCGTGTCACTTTTCGCGCTAGTTTTTCTTATTAAATGTTATTCAAGATCATCTCTTATCAGAAACTTAACAGTAAGTAGCAGCGCTATTTTGCTGCTATAATCTATAGAGAAACGGCAAAGTTTGCATGAAAGCTTTTGGGAGAGAAATTTTACTCAAAATTGTCTGAGCTTGAGCTGAGGTAAGTCATAAGTCACTGAAGGTCGACTACTAGAAGTACACGTGATATTCTGAATGCGTAAACACTGCAAGAAAATATATGTGTTTTGAAAAGTAAATACATTATTGGTCACTGAACATTGAGTTCAAGCTTAATGTAGAAAACTATATAATATTTTCAGTTGGTAATTTAAGTGCCATAATGTGATACATGTATCGTTTCACGGTACTCCATCGCTGGATAACTTCATAATACAAAGTGCCTGTTATGTTAACCAGAATTTTGATTGCGTGACCGACAATGCAACTCAGTTCAGTTCTTGAAAATGTTTACAAGTTATGCACGAGTTTTTTATATCTCTTATATGACTTGCCTTTCATTGACATACCATTATAGTATATCTGGATAAGGATTCCTCGACCAGTCCTATCGGTCGAAACGATTTGCGTTTGTTGCTAATAATTATTTTGCATGTACACGCTCGATTTGTTCTTTCCATACCATTTGTTTGAGTTCCAGTTCAAGTTAAGGTCATTCCTCTGTTTTGCAATGCACAGCTGTAATGTGCATGATACAAAAATCTAAACTTGAATCAATTATCATAATTTTAGTACTATATATCACTCATTCCCACCCATATCTAATGTTGCTACTCGAAAATATACTTATCTCTGTGATTTAAGGGGTATTTTATAAAACTCGGCCCAGTCTCCGCACGGAAAATGTGGGTTTCAAGCTTATTTTCGCCATTGTTTGTACAGTATCTCACAAACAAGTATGGGGACCCCCTTTTTCTTTCCAGATTTCTTATTACAACAACATTGGACAACTAATGTGGAAATTTAAATAGTTTTTTATGTTTGGAAGTATGTGAAATTTTAAAAAATGTATGAAACGAATACTCATATTTCAGTTCATTTTGTGATATTATTCACAAATACCAGATAACTATAGTTTTAAAATGGCCTTTTTGTTATTTTTTATCTATTATAATATAAATTAGAGCAAAAAATTGCGATAACTTAGTTATCAACACTGACATTTAGCATTTAAGGTTTGTTGTCTGAAAATGCTTAAGCTGCATTCAATTTTCGGCAAAAACTACATAAATTAGCATAATTTGTAACTACAATATTAAAAAACGAGCATGGGGACCCCCTCTTTTTATTGCATTTTTCCAGTACCCTTATCATGGTCAACAAATGGGCAAAGTTTAAACAAAAATCTATGTTGGCTTCTATTTCGGAGGAATGACCCTAAGCAGAGATTAACAAGAAAAATTGTAAAAATTATTGTACATAATAAATAAGTTTGTACTGTTCATTCTCAGTAATTGTAATTGTTATGAACGGTCTTGGGAATCGAGCATAAATTGTTATTCACAGTTAGTTATTTAACAGAGGTCGAGGAGCATGATTATGTTTTAGTGAGTACCTACAATTAGTATATCACCAAACAAACGAAAGCCAATGAGACAGTTTTGTAACGTAACTGAGTATTAATCAAACAGTTCTTCATTTCGTTTCATCCATCAGATGTGATCAGCGCATCGTTTCTCAAACTGACGTAATGTATTGTCAGGAGTCCAATATCACAACACTGTCTGATATGTTATTTCTAAGCCTTCTGCGGAATAAAATATTCTTATTTATGAAAGACTTGCAAAAATCTAGTGTTGTTTGGACTCGCTGTACTAAAGTTATCATATATTTTTAACTTTGTCTTCTCAAAAATCATAAAAAGTATGTGGTAGACTAGGTATGATGAAAACAGACGCTGACGTTATTCTTTTAGTTTCCTTGGAAACCCATTCCCAGTAAAAAGAACATATGGAGCAACAGTACATAGAAGATCAAAGCCAATCGATAGGCATTCCGTATGTTGCTGTTTTCCAGCAACATCAATACTTGTTTATTTGTTTTGTTTCCGTTGACCTTATTTTTATCAATTTCACGATAACTAATCGAAGTTTACTGTTCTTTGATTGGAAACAGCGTTACTAACATAAAAACAATGGCAACATTATGAAACAAACTTGTCACACCTGTGCAGCCGTGCATCTATTAATTCTCTTCCATGAATTTACTTGTACGGTTCTTCTATGCCTCCCCTTTTCTTCTTTGTCTGTTTCTTTTACTTTTGTTTTGTGTTCGAATGGCCTTCTTCTATTTTAGCACAGCATAGCGTCCTATCTTGCCTCCGATTACAGACGATCATTGCACCACATCACACACAAGAGGTCACATGATCATCCCTGCAGGTTCGGTTTGATGTGACCCTGTCACGAAAATCAAGATCGCTGCCGTCATGAAACATTTGCACTATTTGGAAGTGTCAAACCCTGTTAATTGCAAACATGAAAGGTCTCTTGCACATCTTGAAATTCTGGATTTCATTTCAGTAGAAGTTTCGTTTAGATTCATTCAGTGGCTTTTCAACTTTTGTGCACACAATTTTATAGCTATGGGTAATTATATATAGATTGTTTGTAGTGCTTTTAATAATATGACCAAGTTTGTCTTGACAGAAGACATATAATTATTTGTCCATCACGCAAGATCAACCCAGGGATGTTTGGACCAGTTCTGGATCTATCAAAGTTTATGCAGTTTTGCATAGATCAGAATTATTGTACACAGGCCGAATTTTTAGCTGTTATCTCGGTTTCTTCCTAAAAATGTGCTAAATATTAATTTGATGCTGTGAACTCTCATAAGCAAGAACTTGTACAAATCGCTAGACCAGCTCACCTAGACAGAATGGAGACAAACTGAATGTATCGTCTGGCTCTCTTGACATATCAGATCCTCATCAGAGAAGCAGACTTAATTATTATTTCAAAGTTTAGTCTAGTTTACCACCTGACTTTGCTATTACTTGTCAGGTTATTCGGAAGTCTACAAAATGTTTCCATTGAATGTAATGAAATCTTGAGTGAATTTTTTGTTGAATTTTGTCGAAGCACAGAGACAAGCTGAAATTGACAAGCACATACGCTCAGTGATTTAACTTTCACAATATTTATGCCTTGAGGAGTTGTGAAGGAATGCAGATTTGTTAATGTTTTTTTGTTTTTAAAATTTTGTTTCTTTGGATTTTGTGATTGGTAGTTGATCTATACATGTAAATTTGTGCTGTGGAAACAATTTTTGCTTGCAAATATTTTACCTTCTCCGATCTGCGATCCACTGATTTATGAAGAAACAAACTTTTGTGAAACTGCAAAACTGCAATGTCGGATCTTGTCATGCATGAATGGAGCTGTGCTTTCTTGATTTCAGGTTTTCTGACAGGTGATCAGAAGTTAACAACAATATTATAATTTTTCAGTTTCTTCTCTAACTCTTTGATCTTCCATGTTTCTTCCGGAAACATATTCTTCCTAGTGTAACTGCAGACGATCTTGCTTTTTTTATCATGGCAAGATCGACAAGAACTAATAAACACAACCACGCCCGTATTTGTATACCACCATGTGTTATGCAAATTTTGGAAAGCTTCTCAGTTTTGTCCAGTAGAAGTTTATATAAGAGTCGGTGATCTAAACGTCAAGTAACTAAAATGGTACAGCAAGTTGTTGATCACGAAATCTTGGCATATTACAAGCACAATTTATTGCACAAGACTTTTTACTCTGGAAAAGCTCTTTTAAAATATAGAAAAACGCTGATGAAATGCGTACATTATACGATCACTTGACCCCAAATACCCAGTACCTATACTCGGAGGGAAAGAAGTTACAGAAGAAATTCAACTATGCGTACTGTTGGATCAAAAACGGAGCGATTCTTATACGGAAGAGCGAAGGTTCTAGGCCGATTAGAATCTCAACTCAGGGAGATCTAGAGAGCCTAGAGGAATACGAGCATCGACAAGATGGAAGCTCTTGGAACCAGTATCCTTTCACAGAAACTACTATTCATTTGGACAAGGATGAAGAGGAGAAAACAGACGAGTGATATGCGTACTTGGATAGATAAGTAAACTCTTGATAAATATAATGATTACCTCATACAAACATTTATTTCAACAACTACCTTATAATGGCTGTTATGACATAGAAGGTATCCATGGCCAATATAACAATTTAATTGATAGTAATCTTCTTAGTAAAAGATACCTAGAGAAACTAAGTAGCTTACACGACCTTGACTTGTTCAGCCTAAATTCAAACGCAAACTCAAACGACGATTTCAACTATCCTCAAAGATGTAAATATTATTCCCCGCATAGCTTCTATCAATTTAAGAAATCTTCTAATTATCGCAAAGAAAACTGTTTTTCGCTTTTTCATAGCAACATACGTAGTCTCAAACGCAATTTGGAAACATTGCAAACTCATTTACTAGAAGAATTAGATTTTCCCTTTAATGTTATAGGAGTGACTGAAACTAGGATTACAAGTGACTATATTTTCGATTTCAACCCAGCTTTGCCAAATTATAATTTTGAGTTTGTTCCGACACCTCTATCTGCCGGGGGTGTTGGTATTTATGTAGATGACTCGTTAAAATACAAAGTTCTTGAAAGGGAGTCTAATGAGGCATTTCAAGCTTTATGGATTGAAATCATTCATGCAAAATCTGCCAATGTTATATGTGGAGTACTTTATCGCCAACACAACTCTCCTGAGCGTTTTCAGACGTACTTTGAGGAAACCATTGAACGATTAAGTAATACTGGAAAAAATATCTACGTTATGTCTGATACCAATATCAACCTTCTTCGCGCAGAATCATGCAAATATGCACAACATTTCTTGCTTACTCTCCAAAGCTATAATCTAATTCCGACAATCGATAAGCCAACTAGAGTCCATAACGCCAACTCAGCATCGCTAATTGATAATATTTTTACTAACAACCTTTCGGATAATTATATTAGTGGGAATATTGTCTCTGATATTACCGACCATTTTTCTCAATTTTGTCTTATCCAATCGCCTATAAAAAACACTAGTTCAAAGCCCATACAGCGTATTCGTGATTATTCAAAATTCATCGAGGCAAAATTCCTAAGGGACGTCGCAAATGCTGCATGGGACCGCGAATTTACTGAAAACAATAACGATGTAGATAAACTATTTTCAAATTTCTACAATAGCCTTAATAAGATAACAAATAAACATGCACCGTTAAAAACAATATCGCAACGTAAAAGAAAGAAGCTCTCTAAACCATGGATAACTAAGGGGCTTAGAAAATCAATTAAAATAAAAAATGAGCTTTTCTATTCTGGCCATACTGAGCGTTACAAACTGTATAGAAACAAAATACTTTTATTAACTCGTCTAAGCAAAAAACAATATTATCATGAATATTTTAAGCGACATCTTAACAACGCGAGAAAGACTTGGCAAGGAATAAATGAAGTGATTAACCGTAAAACCAAGAAAATGAACAATATTACAGAACTCAGACGCCCAGATAAAAGTATTAGCCGCAACCCCATAGAATTCCCTAATATACTCAATAAACACTTCGTTACCGTCGGTGAAAAGCTAGCCTCGCAACTTCCAGCTTCTAATAAACCGTTTGAAAGCTACTTGCCTACTACTAATCTACAAGGCTCCTTTGTTTTTAAACTTGTAGTGCCCTCTGAAATAGAATCTGAAATATCTGCAATTCCACTAAATAAAAGCCATGGCCTTTACTCTTGCCCTACCCGACTATTAAAATGTGCTAAAAATCTTATATCCAAACCTTTGGCAGCCCTACTTAATAAGTCTGTCATAAACGGAAAATATCCATCTAAACTAAAACAGTCCAAGGTTATTCCTGTGTTTAAAACTGAAGATGAATTAGATCCTGGCAATTATA
>JAOBYG010191306.1:0-10239 GCA_025403545.1 Epizoanthus stellaris
TAAAAACACAAAAACAATAGTTGACGTTAAGAGAGGGGGAGAGGGGGAGAGGGGGTAAGCCCTTAACGTTAGAATGACGTTAAGCGTGATCAAATCGATTTTACGACGGCCCCTAAATAACACAAGTGAACACTTAGCCTGACCTTCAGGCTGGTGAACACTCGATTATGATACCAAATGCATAATTTCGCCTGACTGAGCGGAAGTTCTAAACAAACCATCAGAGTCACTCAGTCAGACAACCAATACCTATTTACTATGACCTTTGTTTCCCGATATTATTATTAACCCTTTTCAGTTTTCCTGTTGATTTACAAACATCATATTTCATTATTTGTTTATTTCATTTAGTTTTTTAACTCTTCATTTGTATGAAATAAGCAACACAAACGGCTTCAATTCTTCGATGTGCTGTGTTCCGAAGATATTTTTACTGGTTCAAAAGTAAAGATATCACTGGTTTTATCAAGGCTGGACAAGGGTTAATATATATCGGCCGGCAAAATCTTGGCTTGGAATTGGATACATGTATTGCGTTCAAATGCCAAGCCCAAACACGAAATTTACAAGACCTTTGTACTGTTTTTAAATGAGAACACAGACAAATCCAGTCTTTCTGCAATAAGCCATATCCGCTGTCTATTGTACATCCAGCTAAGTCATCTTGACAATTAATAGTATGCGAAGTTAACATTGCACTGCATTCTTTGCAGTTCTTTATATTTTAATATGTGATTGAACCGCATTCCCCCCAGGCACATCTGAGGTCAGTTCAATTCGAGCAAGAGCCACAAGAGCCTGGGAAGAGATAGAGAGGAGCGTTCAAGGAACAGGAAATTTTACTACGACTTCGGTCGACTTATTTTTCTTATCCAAAAAAATTGGATAGCATGACAAGAATTCTGGTAGTTGTAGTATCACGATCGATGCCATCGTGTACATCTCCTAATCCTATTCGTTTCCAACAAATGCATTGCAAGCATTCGTTGTTTACATTGGTTACCATGGTAACGGAAAGACTGATAGGGTCGGTCGATACCGGACCTGGGCAAGCCCCCAGTTTCAAAATGAGTATTACTCGCGATCTACAGTCAAACCTCTATTATGCGGCCACTTTCTATTTAGCGGCAAAGTCCCGAATATATTCTCAGTATGTCACTGTAAACTATTAAGCGGACGACGCCACCTTCGTGCCATCCTAACGAGTCATTTCTTGTTTTAACCTCCACTTAACCAAGCGGACGAAAAGAAAGAAGCTGATGCACGAGCTAAATTCAAGCGTGTATACAAACGCATTTGTGTTATATCTATACAATATCGGCCGCCCAAATTTCTTCCAAAATTTGCCGATGCAATTTGAGTCGAGACGAAGCGTTTTTCTTGGAATGTTTCGTAGCCGAGGGAAATATTATAAGCAGTCATCTTTCCTAAAACTAGGAATAATTCTTGGACAAATTTGGAAAATTATTTTGCGGATAATGTAAGCAACAATTTGTAGAATAAAATTCGTGAAAATCTGTGAAACGAGCGTTTACATAGCCTGCCCGCACTCGCTGCGAAGGAAAATAAGCGTCTGCGGGCAGGCTAGCGTTTATATTTTGTGAAGAATTTTGACAATGATGACGTCATCAACTATACCAATATTTTGTCTGGCAAGCGAAAAACATTTCCATGAAATTGTGACTCCCTGACATATAAAATACTATAAATACATAGTATGGGGCTCTTTTCAAATACCAAGTATTGGTTTACTTCGGTACTCCGTTAATTAAATACATGCCAAACTACATTTGGTAATTCGACAGTAACAGAAATTCGAGAGTAGTAATCGCCAGACAACTCGATGAATAGCGAATGTTCCTTTTTTTAGCAAGGACTGTAGGTGTTATACGAGCCTATTCACACTTTGCAGCCACATACACATATACTATAAGAAGTGTCAGTATCGTTGGCAGTATTGTCACAGAACACCGTCAGAACACTGTCTTTGAACATTGTCATTGAACATTTACATTTTATCGTCCTATTCGTCACCTTATCCTGTCATGTCACTTGTATATTTATCTTCCACTTACTCATTAACATTCAGACTGATGAAGGAGCTTCGCTCTGAAAACGTTTTCTGTAATTACAAACGTAAATTACTGGCTTAGCAAGACACCAAACACTGATAATTCGGTATAAACATTGTGTGCAGGGAGTTAGATTGCTTCGTGTTTTAGAGCTTATTACATTCTACATCAGAATGACATTACTTCAACAAAAGCCGAATTATCAGATCTTACACAAATTATCCGTCTGGTAACAATTCTTCAAGACATGTACCAGACGAGTCCACTGCAGACGGATTAACCCCCAAATTCGCCTAAGAACAGAATCTATTTCCAGACGAATTATCGTCTCAAACGGATAAAAATTCGCCTCTAGTATAACTTGGGCCACTACACACAACTTAACACAGCTTGTTCTTATGATTCGAAAATAATTTGGTTTTATTGATCAGTTTAAAGCCGGCCTCACACGCTGCGTTTTTGTCGCAGAACTTTCTACGATCTATTGTCTTACAATTTCCATAACAAATAACGATAGATCGTAGAAAGTTTTGCGACAAAATTAAGAAATCAGCCGTTGTAGAGTGTGTTGTTTGAAATGTATGGCTGCGTTCAGACGATGCATATACTGTATAGCATGCTATATCCATTTAGCTTTCGAAAAGTTTATGCAAGCTATTAATTTTTTGGTGTCCACACGCACCAACAGTTTGAAGTGGCCTTCGTGACCGCGGCACTAGGCGCCAAATCACGTAAATGAATCCGACATAAACTGAAGCCTGGTGTCCATTACATTATTGAACCGGAATGCAGCACAGGCTACCCAAGCTTATAATGCGAAGTTTTTTTAATGCGTTTTACGACTGTGTCTCGTGCCGATTTCTACGCCATTCTGTGGCCGTTTTGTTGAGTTATTCGAAAAAAGTCGCTCCCTATATATAAGAAAGAATAGCAGGCTAAACTGTCCATCACCTCCCGGTAAGTGTTCACATTTCCTTTAGTGATTGTGAGAGCTGGCTAGCTATTTTCCAAAATATTCTTGGTTTTTACCACAGAAAAGCTGGTGACATCTGAACTCCAGCTCCTGGTTCATGATTTGAATCGTGAACCGGCATTTTTGAATCCGAACCAGGTTCTGAATGGTACCGCCTGAGATGATCATTTGCTGCATACGATCAATCAGGCATCGTAAAGAAACTAACATTTCTATATGAAAGAAATACATTTATGGAAAAAAATCATGGACACAAGAAGGAAAGGAACAGTTATCCGAGAATTTTAAGATGTTTTACCTTGTCGAAGCCTGCACGCTGCGGTCTGAATTGGAAAGGTGAACGTTTTCAAGTAACAATAAAGTTTTGGCTCGTAAACGAAAGGTAAACAATATCACGTCTCACAACTTTTGGGAAGCAGGAATCGGCTGGATATTTTACACAACAATAGAGCTACCTGAGATATTTTATCAGTGTGGAGTGAATATGTTCTAAATATTCCATGCGGTTAGTAATGTCGAAGCGAATTCAATTTCCTTGCTGCACTCGATAAATGCTGCATGCGATCAGTCACTGTACGTTTGTTTGAACCAAACAGTCAGTGATAAATTATGACCGTCGCTTTCGTAGCTATAGTGTCAAATTATATTTGGCATTTGATAAGACGTAAATTTCGCCAACTCATCTTTGAATGTAAATGTGTTTACTGTGCTTACTGTGCTTACTGTGCTTACTGTGGGTAGCAATGCACTAAACCAAAACGCGTGAATTTCTCTTGTCATGGCCATGTTCTTTCAAGTTCATTAAGACAGCTGGAGTACGAGCCGATTTACTGACGAACTGAAATCAATCGTTTCGAGCTCTAAATGGCAATGCCATTACGAATGTATCAATTTAAAATAGTTCGTTTTGCCAATCAAACCGGTTGAAAAGATACTGGATGATTGGATCTTCTCACTGCGAAGTTTGTTTGGTAATGAACGAATGGATGAATGTGAGAGCTGGCGCCGCGTAGCGTTTTATGGTAGTTGTTTACTGAGAAATGGAAACTATTTAAGTGTGCACGTACCTTAATCCGCGCACTCGCCTTGTCTTGAAATTTTAATCTTGGTCTCCAGCTTTTTAATGGCAAAAACCCATATAATAAATACTTTATTAAACTATTTTCTAGTGATTTATTTTTACTTATCAGTTGTATCTTGTACGGCCTGACTCGTAAAAATCAATTCCCATATAAAACAGAAAATCGTTTAATAAGATATTAATACTATCCACTAATTACATAATTGCTAACCCCGCTACTAATGATATTTATAAATATGTGAATAAAAATATTAGTTATGAAAAAATTATCAGTAATAATTAATCGCAATTTAATATTGACAAATGAAATAAAAATAAACCAACTCACGTCTTTAGTTGCACGAGCGCCTATCAATTGCGTCACGCCTAGCAATTCGCCAATCTTCCTCGCCTCACGTTCTGCGCCTGGCAAGTTATACGATGCTTGTCCAACATCAGGATTTCCAACAATCAGTGCGCCTGTGTTGATGTGATGATCCGCTGGACACTCTTGCAAGACTTTTAACGTTGTTAGTGAGGGGGCAATCCGAATACGCTTGGTTTCCGAGAGAAATAATTGCGTCTTCGGATTTCGTAGGGCTGCAAATGGCACCTTAAACAGAGGACCATCAGGGATTATGACAAGCTCTTCCACAGTTAGGTTGTGTTCTATCGGGGCCACTATCGTCTCATATAATACCTCGAGTGGATCTCTGTACTCTCTTTCTTCATCTTCGTCTTCTTCTAATTCTTCAATATTTCGGAGACGAGGTTCAAAGTAGTCCTTACTACTTTCCTCTTCCTCGGTTTTCCTGCTTCTTTGACTCAGGGACAGAGACGTCTCTTCTGCGACATCCGAGCCGGTGTTGTTGCTATCTTCGCACTCTTCAAATATCTCCAGCGATCTGTCCTCGCAGTTCACTTCTTCCCTGACCTGCATTTTCTTAAATGCTGCATCCACCACGTTAGCAACAGACACCTCAGTGTAATGTTCCATGTTTTTCCTAGAGCTCAATTTGCCAGTTCCTGTTAATTTTAATCCTCTGATCTTCTTCTGAAAGAAACGCAAGGGGTTTTGATGTGATGCACTCCAAACAGCTACCTTATTGTTCTCCAGTGCAACGAACAGGACGCAGAAACTACGATCAAACAAAATAGTCTCGACGTCAGCATAAGTCAGCGAATCACCTCTTGAACCACAGTCCTGAGTCACACCTAATTGTGAAATCAAAAGATCACCTAAAGCACGGGCTCGTCCACGCTCTGACACTAAAAGAGCTTCTTCTATCTGCTGAGACTCTATCAGTACACTTGTCAGTTTCACGTACGTAACGATAAATGTGTCAACAATAGATATCTTGAATTGGTCTTCATCTTGTAAGTGATCAAGCAGCCACTGATAACACTCTAAAGCCATTTTCAAGTAATCTACAGCCTTTTTCATGGAATTTTGATATGCCTCGTGATCTTGTCTTTCCTCATAGACAGTGGCTAAGTTGTGAAACAAAAAGCCAAGATTGTGAAAAACTGTTCCCTCGCCGTTCTTGTCGCCTATTTCCATGGCAATGCAGAGGCTCTTTTCATAATACTTAATGCCCTCCTGGTATTTGCCTAATGAAAGATAGGCTACTCCCAAGTTCCCATATGCTGTTCCCTCACCGTTCTTGTCGCCTATTTCCATGGCGATGCAAAGGCTCTTTTCATAATAGTTAATGGCCTCCTGGTATTTGCCTAATGAACGATAGGCTACTCCCAAGTTCCCATATGCTGTTCCCTCACCGTTCTTGTCGCCTATTTCCATGGCGAAGCAAAGCTTCTTTTCATGATACTTAATGGCCTCTTGGTATTTGCCTAATGAATGATAGGCTACTCCCAAGTTCCCATATGATTTTCCCTCACCGTTCTTCTCGCCTATTTCCATGGCGATGCAAAACTTATTTTCATGATACTTAATGGCCTCTTGGTATTTGCCTAATGAATGATAGTTTGCTCCCAAGTTTCCATATGCTTTTCCCTCACCGTTCTTGTCGCCTATTTCCATGCCTATGCAAAGGCTCTTTTCATAGTACTTAATGGCCTCCTGGTATTTGCCTAATGAATGATAGGCTACTCCCATGTTCCCATATGCTGTTCCCTCACCGTTCTTGTCGCCTATTTCCATGGCGATGCAAAGCTTCTTTTCATGATACTTAATGGCCTCCTGGTATTTGCCTAATGAACGATAGGCTACTCTCAAGTTCCCATATGCTGTTCCCTCACCGTTCTTGTCGCCTATTTACATGGCGACGCAAAGCTTCTTTTCATGATAGTTAATGGCCTCTTGGTATTTGCCTAATGAATGATAGTCTTCTCCCAAGTTCCCATATGCTTTTCCCTCACCGTTCTTGTCGCCTATTTCCATGGCGATGCAAAGGCTCTTTTCATAATACTTAATGGCCTCCTAGTATTTGCCTAATGAACGATAGGCTACTCCCAATTTCCCATATGCTGTTCCCTCACTGTCCTTGTCGCCTATTTCTATGACGATGCTAAGACACTTTTCATGATCATACTTAACGGCCTCCTGGTGTTTGCCTAATGAATCATAGGCTAGTCCCAAGTTCCCATATGCTCTTCCTTCACCGTTCGTGTCGCCTATTTCTATGGCGATGCTAAGGCTCTTTTCATTATACTCAATGGCCTCCTGGTACTTGCCTAACGATTGATAGGCTTCTCCCATGTTCCCATATATTGTTCCCTCATCGTTCTTGTCGCCTATTTCTATGGCGATGCTAAGGCTCTTTTCATGATACTTAATGGCCTTCTGGTATTTGGCTAACGATTGATAGGCTTCTCCCATGTTTCCATATATTGTTCCCTCATCGTTCTTGTCGCCTATTGCTATGGCGATGCTAAGGCTCTTTTCTTGATACTTAATGGCCTCCTAGTATTTGCCTAATGAACGATAGGCTACTCCCATGTTCCCATATGCTGTTCCCTCACTGTTCTTGTCGCCTATTTCTATGGCGATGCTAAGGCACTTTTCATGATACTTAATGGCCTCCTGGTATTTCCCTAATGAATCATAGGCTAGTCCCAAGTTCCAATATGCTTTTCCCTCACCGTTCATGTCCCCTATTTCTATGGCGATGCTAAGGCACTTTTCTTGATACTTAACGGCCTCCTGGTATTTGCCTAATGAACGATAAGCTATTCCCAAGTTCCCATATGCTTTTCCCTCACCGTTCTTGTCCCCTATTTCTATGGCGATTCTGAGGCACTTTTCTTGATACTTAACGGCCTCTTGGTATTTTCCTAATGAACAATAGGCTACTCCGATGTTCCCATCTGCTGTTTCCTCACCGTTCTTGTTGCCTATTTCTATGGTGATGCTAAGGCACTTTTCATGATACTGAACGGCCTCCTGGCATTTGCCTAATGAATCATAGGCTCCTCCTAAGTTCCCATATGCTGTTCCCTCAACGTCTTTGTCGCCTATTTCCATGGCGATGCTAAGGCTCTTTTCATGATACTTAATGGCCTCCTGGTATTTGCCTAATGAATCATAGGCTAGTCCCAAGTTCCCATATGCTCTTCCCTCACCGTTCTTGTCGCCTATTTCTATGGCGATGCTAAGGCTCTTTTCGTGATACTCAATGGCCTCCTGGTACTTGCCTAACGATTGATAGGCTTCTCCCATGTTCCCATATATTGTTCCTTCATCGTCTTTGTCGCCTATTTCCATGGCGATGCTTAGGCTCTTTTCATGATACTTAATGGCCTCCTGGTATTTGCCTAATGAATCATAGGCTAGTCTCAAGTTCTCATATGCTGTTCCCTCACCGTTCTTGCTGCCTATTTCTATGGCGATGCTAAGGCTCTTTTCCTGATACTTAATGGCATCCTGGCATTTGCCTAGTGAATCATAGGCTAGTCCCAAGTTCGCATATGCTCTTCCCTCACCGTTCTTGTTGCCTATTTCTATGGCGATGCTAAGGCTCTTTTCATTATACTTAATGGCCTCCTGGTATTTGCTTAGTTCATAATAGGCTACTCACAGTTTACTATATGTGTTACATTCTTCATTCTTGTCAGCCGCCTCACATGCAATGGTTAGAGATCTTTGCATTGTTCAATATCTCCTGTAAGTTGACTCATGCTTCAACATAACTTATGCAGCAAGTACTATACAATAAACTGAGTGGTGATGCTTTCAAGGTAATAAGCTGAACATTCTTCTACCATATTATTCCAGATGATCAATCTCAGCAACTCATTGATATGGTCCGTTTAGCTGTTCGTTTTTGAAATAAAGTTGATTGTTTGACGTATACAGCTTGCAAATCCTAATATATATCTTCGCTTTCCAGCGGTCCGTCTTGTTAATCGTCGAATTGGCAGTTTCACTTATGATTTTTTAAAGGAAGAAATTTAAACTTGTTAGTATAGGTTGCAAGAGATTGTCCAACCTCGTACCCAAGGCTTTTCCCGTGAAATCTGATAAGACTTATCCCACCCGTCAGATTTTATAGGGAAAGCTTTGGGAACGAGGTTAGTCTCACTTGGTTATATTGTTATGCTGTCTTCCTATCTATGTAGCTGTACATTATATGTAGTGTTTTAGGGTTCGTTCATTTGGGAACATTCCGAATTATGAATACATTGCGGAATATTCCGGAATAGCTGGATTCCGATTATTCCAAATATTTTGACTAGCACGCAGATTTTCAGACTTCAGTCTGCGAATCTTTTCAAAACAACAACATAAAACATGGTGGTCATTGTTGTTGCGTTCAAAAGTAGCTCCGATGACGTCAATAATCCGGATTATTCTGGCTATTCTGATACCCAGAGCAGAATGGCTGGAAGAGCATTACAAGAAAAGCGGAATGAGAATAGCTCCCAATCGAACGGCTCTACCGAGTATTCCGGCTATTCATAATCAGGAATGTTCCCAAATGAACTCACCCTTAGGTCAGACCGAAGGCCAAACTTTTTAGGAAAAACCCTATTTACGGGAAAGGAAAAGGAAACTTCTCAAGCAGGAAGAATGTTTGGTTTACAATGTCACGTTTATTTATCAGTTTACATAAGAAAAATCTTGGAACAGTACAGATAAAAAGAGATACCAGTCCACCAATTGAAAAGGTTGCTTATGTGGCTGACACGTGTGAATATAGGGTACCACTCACGCTATTTGAGTAAGGGCAGGCTGTTTACATTACGCACGGTTAAACTGGGATGGGTGAATATTAAATACATATCATTTAAATAATAAAGTTATCCGAACCATCCACTTTTTTTTATTACCAAGTATCTTTACTTTTTGCTCGCCGTAGCTAAGGCCATCATGGCTATGGTTATTTTAAAGAAATAAATACTTAGTCGGTTTCAGCCTCATTCTGAAACAATCTAGATCTGTAGTTAATGCGAGCGGCAGAAATAGAGAATGATCAGGAATAATAGAGAATGATGAGGAATGATAGAGAATAACGAGGAACGATGGGAACTGATAGGTAGTGATAGATAATGATGGAGAATGATAGATAATGATGAAGAATGCTGGAGAATGATGAGGAATGATAGAGAATGAAGAGGAATGATGGAGAATGATGAGGAATGATAAAGAATGATGAGGAATGAGGAATGAGGAAGAGTGATGAGAAATGATGGAGAATGACGATGAATGATCGATAATCAGATAGGTAGTGTTAGGGAATGACAAGGAATCATAGCAAAAGAGACTGGAAACAATCGAGAACAAATATATTCCAACTCTCTGGTCTCCTCATTGCAGGTAATTCCCGCTAATTAGTTCCGGATTAGGCCTTTCCACAAGTTGCTCGAAAATTCTCAAAATGTTGCCCGGAACATTTTGAAAAGTTGCTCCAAAGTTGGTCATTTTTCTAAAATGTTGCTCAAAAGTTGCTCGTTTTTCGAAAAGTTGCTCAAAAGTTGCTCTTCCTAAACCTTGTTAGGATGATATATTGGCAATTTATTGACATATATTTGAAGAGCTCGGTGCATAAACGGCCTAAGTGACCTTTTCAGTTCAAATTTCTAGAAACTTAGAAATATCTGCATTTTTCATGCCTAAGTTGTCCTCTATACGTATAAAATGTAACTTAGGTTGTTTGGTGGCTTTAAAACACGGT
>JAOBYG010191417.1:0-10237 GCA_025403545.1 Epizoanthus stellaris
TCCCTTTCTCCCACCCCTGAGGAATCTGGGAACGAGATTAGTGTCACGTATAGAATTAAAGCGTCAGTTCTGGCTGTGAGAGTAGAATCAAACAGTGTTGATATGATATATTTTTCGCCGTAGAGTTAGACTTTTAGCTGACTTTCAATAGTTAGCCCTTCGTCAGATCAAGAGAGCACTGTTTGGATAGTAATGAAGCATGAAACACTGCGTTATTCCCTAATTTCTAGACACTTAATGCCATCTCCCGATAACTCGAACTTCCGATAGCCTCAATTCCCGATAACTCGAACGTTTTCGATTTCCCTTGAAAGTTCGAGTTGTCGGGAGTCAGCTGAATTCTGTTTCAAAGGTCAGCATACAAGCTGCTGATTGGTCATTTCAAACTGCAGTCTGGGTTATGTTGGCTCGTGTGGAAAACAAATATTTTATATCTTTCATAAACATTTTCGCAAGCTAAATATAGCATGCTATAAACTGCATCGTGAGAAGGCAGCCCATATTGTTCAACTGTCAAACAAGCGCTTAGTTTGACACATGTGACGTCATATGGGCAGTCTTTCCATGATGGTGGCCCCTGGATACACTTTTACTCGAAAGAAAGGGGCTCGTATAAGAAACATAAAACAATCTCGGAACTGAAATGATGTATGTTTTCTTTTACTACTTTCAGTATACAATTATTCTGCGAAAAAAATTATAGATTGTGTTTTCCCTTTAAAGGAATAACAATAACAATAACAAATACAAAATGGGGGCTAGTGCTTTCCACTATTTGATACCACTTTACAGCCGAGGAATATAAACACACGTACAACCGAGAAGCGAATGTATGAGTAAACAGATAGTTACTCACCTAAAACGCTGAAGAGATAAACGACAAAGAAAACAGGTATAATACGCGGCGAGGTGTGCATGACAGCTCAAGTTTCCGCTTTCGAATTAGAATTTTTCGGTCAATTGTACGGATTATCTATAAATAGAAGGAGAAATATTTATATGTTGGCTGTCTTGTTTTGCAAGACACACACACGATTGTTTACAAAATAGTTGTAACTGACTATGAAGGTACCGACAAGTCAAACAAACTGAACAAACTGATTTATATAGCTATGCCACGTGGCTGACAACATATAGAGATGTGATGCTCATAAAAAGTTATTTTTATTATTTTCCCAAAGGTAGTGAGACAAGCGGCCATGGTTGGTGCCTGGTTGCCTGCTACTTTACATTTGTCTCAACTCTAATATTACAAGGCAAGCTCTAACATGGAACCCGCAGGGAAAGAGAAAGAGGGGAAGGCCAAAGAACAGCTGCCATAGAGATGTTGAGTCAGAAATAATGGCACAAATGCAAGGGTACAAATGGAACTAGCTTGAAAAGAAAGCCCAAAAATCATGCTAGATAGAAAACGGTGCCAATGGCCTATGCTCCTCAATGGAATAGTAAGGCTTAAGTAAGGTCACGTTTTTTCAGTTGTTATTGTACACATCAATAAAACGAATTTCCAACTCTCCTACGACTTCCAGCTTTGTACAGAACCAGTATAAATATCGGTTCACTAACTTAAAACTTACCTCGTGTTTCAGTGTTGTAATATCAAACGAAACTCAAATTTTGGGCTATGACACAATTATTAGTCGCGCCGTAGGCAACGACTATAGCTTTTGGCTCTGTGTTTGGTCGTCGTCGTCATGTTCGTCGTTTACGGGTCACGAGGCCCAGGCCCCAGCGCAGCCAGAAATATGGGCTCTGGGAACGAGTCCTGTGTCTTAATAGCGCATGCGTTTTGCGAGATGTTTTTGCGCCCGCGTTGCGTGTTCGATCGCCATTCGAAGAGGTTGGTCATGTTTTCAGTGGATTTTAATATCCACGCGTCTGCCCTCGTTTCATACAATTAACAATACACACATCGTTGCTGACAAAGCCACGATCGATAAGTCGGGGTCCGATAAGTTGGGAGAAAGTTGAGCACTAACTTCGCTGCGTGCACTGTTCAAGGAAGTTCTTGTAAGCGACAGCCAGATGCAAACACACCATGGTCCTTTAATAGTAACTGCCAGAAGAGAATGTCCGTACTGAATTTTACAGTGCAAAGCAAGGATGTGAATGATGTCAGCCTGACTGCGTTTGCAGTGAGCAGACCTTGAAGTCGGTCATTCCACAAGTCGCAGAAATGTCCGAAGAGCAAGTGGCTGAACAGTTGTTGTTATTATTAAACAACGTGACAATTAAGTACAATTCTCCGAAATGTATTGTGTCACGAATTTAACTCTGAACAAATCAAGCAAAGACTGATGAAATATCTTGGTTCAGCTTCCTGTAACGAACATGTTTGCAGTGACCGTGTCATCAAGAAAAATTATGGAACACTGTGTGGAACTGACTCGAACACTGAAATTGCTATAACTGAACATATTATGTTTCAACTCGTGAACTTTTGTGTCCCGCAAAACAACAGTTCAGTGATTCAAACAGTGAGTACCAAAAATTTCTAATGCCTCGTGGTCAAGATTGAATGTTTTTATATTGAGCACTTGTTGCGTAATGTTGAAATTAACTATGTTACTATCGCATAAAATGAATAGGATCGATCTCGTAGACCTTGATCAATATATCATTTTATCTCGATTTTTGTTTTGCCTTGCGGTTGAGGTTGAAGCTTTTATATGAATATTTATGTTGCAGCTTGGGAAAGCTAAGGTGGAATCTGTTGTTTTACTAATATTGTCACTTCCAAATAGAACTGTGCCTGATCGAAGACTTGTTGAGTCCAAAAGCCAGTTCACAGGCTATCCTGGATCCGGTTGCTTGAAAGTGCTATTGTTACTTGGGCCAATGGACATAGCAGAAAAACCCCAAAGCTGCTGTTTTCATTATTTTTTAATTAACCAGCAATGATACATCAAAACTGTAAGGGTCGATTATTTAAACGAAGTTTAGATCTTAGCCAATGACTATCTTTTGTTCAAAGGTGTTGCGAACAAAAGATAGTCGTTGACTAGGATTTAGACTTCGTTTAAATAATTGGCCCGTAATGTTTTATTTCGGTTACCGTTGTACAAAACTTGGGACAACATAAAATATAGTATCGAATTATTATAAAGCCACTCACAGATATTTACGTGTCGTTGAAATGTGTTCAGGAAGCTTTTCTGGTACTTGATATTTTGTTCTCAGCCACCAGAAGAGCCAGTATGCATAGGTGTCCTTAAAGGGGCACAGAACCCTACATTGATTCATTCCTAATAAAATTATTTTAGTTCATAAAACAATGTTTCAAATTCGGTTTTTGCTTAACGAGAAAATTCTCTGAGCAATAAAGCCTTTAAAGTGTGAATTCTGCACCTTTTAGGAGCAATGACCGTCAATGCATATGCTTTAGTCAGCGTGACTTTCATTACTTGGCAGCCGATGATAGCTATTGATATTTTGGTCTTTGACTTCTTGAGAAATCAGTGATTAGA
The DNA here is from genome assembly GCA_025403545.1 of Epizoanthus stellaris. NCBI lineage: Eukaryota > Metazoa > Cnidaria > Anthozoa > Zoantharia > Epizoanthidae > Epizoanthus > Epizoanthus stellaris. The sequence goes on from JAOBYG010191417.1 coordinate 3,468, forward strand.
ACAGCGAATCATCCTGCAATCTGCAGATGAAAATTATATGTGTTCCCCATACGAGACGTCATAAATCTGAATGGAAGTCCGCTGACTCTTCATTTCTGAGCCCCCAGGCAAAGCAGTAAAGCCCTATAAATTCCAAGTTTTACGCATCAACCTTAAAACAACTTTGAAACATTGTTTTACAAACCAAAAGAGTTTTATTAACGATGACATGATTTTAGGGTTCAGTTCCCCTTAAGTATTATCATTATTATTATTATTATTATTGATATATTATTTCGTTATTCAGGCCTAGAAATTTACAATTGGGGGTACTAGAAAATATTGGCTAGTGCGTAAATTAATTTGTACTCGCAAAATCCACCCCAAATCTCAGCAGCAGTGGCAACAAATATATTGTCTTGAAGTGTAAGGCACCGTCTCCCTACCGTGTCAACCTCGGTTAGGTAAGCTGATTATCACTTCAATACATTCCCCTCTCTTCCATTTCTTAATGGCACTTTTTCTTATAAGCTTTAGCTGTGCACATGTATGATTTTGGGAAGATTACACGCAGACTGTAAACTATCAACATTGGTTGATATAGAACAAAAGGAAATGAGCTCCCATGTTCAACACTAGGAAAATATTGCTAGTGAGAAACTCCCTACTAGCAAAACAATCAATTCTTGGGATTGCCACTAGCATTTTTGCTAGTAGCTAGTGGTTACTGCGAGCCCTGTTATTAGTGTAAATCAGTAGAGGAATCTTTCCTTACATATATATTTGTACAACTGGTAAATTCCAAGTAAGTAATGTAATATGAACAATTGCCAGTAAAGCACTGCACTGAAGACGATGATGACAATGATGATGACGTCGAAAACGACGACGAATATTTTGCAGCCAATGACAAATTAGCCCATTCTCAATTTCAGAGTACAGTAAACCTGTAATAACCGTTTTACATTCTGTGGGTTAAAGACTCAACAACGCAATGTTTGTTTTGTGAACAACACTTGCACAACATATCCACAGTTGTCTTCATAGTGACAGTCTGGTGTGGTCACGTGCTCCTGGAACAAACGATCTGCTTGTATTCTCTCAAGGAATTTCTCCCATCTCCATGCCTTGCAAGCCTCAAGTTTATCCGATCTTTTAAATGCACAATCACAAGGTAATGCAACTCTCTTTGTTTCTCGTTGCCTGGGAGAGGCTCCCTGTGGGATGCACTGATACCATATCAACCACACTAATAACTAACATCTTGTCAAAGATAACGTTGTTCTATAATTTGTACTAAATCCGAAGGGTACTAAACTCTGAGGTTTACGTCATAGCAGGTTCTGCAAGAAAGGCCATAAGCCTTATTCATGTTGACTGGCTAATTCCACTCTAAGCCTCGCATTCGAAATGCAAACCTGTGAGATGTTTCATCCATGAAATCCCAAAGCTACGAAACCGAAAATAATACCAACACGAAGTGGTGTGAGGTTGTACAAAGCGGGGTGAAGTTTGATCCTTGACGTAACATGCAGACGGCTTCTTATAGAGTGGATACAATTACTTCCATTAGTGTTCTTGCACCCTAACGTAGGATATATATATACAGTGTTGACTGCAACACATAAACAACATTAAGAAATGTCTACGAGTAAATAAAATGTATCAGTATTGAAGTTGGCTGGCTAAATTCTGGAGAACACGTAGCTCCTAGGCAACACTAGACTACACTAAGTAGCAACAGGTTTGTAGTGACAATTTGAGGTACATCAATATGTATATATATATACAAAAACCTGACAATGGAAACTTTCTATTTTGCGTACTAAAGTATCGTAACATATTCAACTGTTTCAATTGAACGTTTTCAAGTATGTGTTATTTATTGTCTTTGATGGAGTTTGCAATAGAAAAGCGACAAACAAACTTCATTGCTGTCTCACTACATCTAATGGAATAACAGCCTGCATAACTGGAGGTCTCGTAATTGAGCTAAAAAGTCCAGAATTGTTCGATTGTATCTTGACCGGCTGCCGGGAGGCTAGTAATCCATGTGCCAATGCACGAGTGTATCTTAACTCTACCCCAACCCTACACCTACACCTAACCACACATCACAATGCACCCCGGAGCCACACCTTAACTCTACTCCAACCCTACACCTACACCTAACCACACATCACAATGCACCCCGGAGCCACACCTTAACTCTACCCCAACCCTGCACCTACACCTAACCACACATCACAATGCACCCTGGAGCCACACCTTAACTCTACTCCAACCCTACACCTAACCACACATCACAGTGCACCCCGGAGCCACACCTTAACTCTACCCCAACCCTACACCTAACCACACATCACAGTGCACCCCGGAGCCACACCTTAACTCTACCCCAACCCTACACCTACACCTAACCACACATCACAGTGCACCCCGGAGCCACACCTCCAGCAGAGAGAACAGTTAGTGAGAGTTGCTACTCGTATCTCATGTGTCTCGGATGCGAACGCGTGTCCCTGCAACTCCACGAGGGTTAGCAACACGTACAACTTCTGCAGCAGCTAATAACTCTTCGTCTCGTGGGAAAGCGATTCCAGACCCCCTCATCTGCAATGTACGGAAGTCCACAGGGGAATCCTCAGCAGGCAGTCTAGCTGGGGGCCGATAGAGATTCTGGAGTGAGTTCTGAGCTCGGCCGAGACCAGCTGCAACAGAACACTCCACACCAGCAAACTGTCTTGGGGCGGGCAGAACCCCTGTGGGTTGTCTGGTGAGGGAGCTTCCTGTTCTGTCGCCGCCTGGAAATCGAGCTGAAGCATTTGGCGGGGTTGTGCCACACTCCGAGTCTGAGCTACTCAGTGGTGGGAAATCACTCTCACGAAAGATAGGACGAGTAACTGGTGACTTACCAGATGCTTTACTGCGACTGTTTGTCGCCGAGGTGTCCTGTTTGGCGTTACTAGGAAGCATAGTATCCGGGGTACTCCTTCGGTATGAACTGTAGCTTGCAGTCAACTGATCACCGTGTCTTGAGTTTTCTCCATTCACTGTTACATTCTTATCTGTAGTTTGAATGCCACTGTAATCACTTCTGCGAGTTTGACCTTCATTAAATGAAGGTCCTGGATACGGTTCTGTAACTTGGTCCAGGCTGTCTTCACTGCCTTGACAAGCCCCGTCGCTATCATAACGATCGGTCTTAGCCAGGCCTTGACTCTTCATTGCTGGAGAGAAAGTGGCAGCAGTAAATGTATCACTCTCAGAGTCACTGCCACTCCTGAAATTTTCAATTGCAAGGGCAGCCACTGTAGCATCAAACTCATCATGCACATGTTCTTTGACGCGCCCAGATTTGTTTTGGTATTTTCTAGCAAACTGTGCTCCATCATGCCACATGGAATTAGTAGTACCGCTGGCCAGTGAGATCTCATCTACAAACTCTCCGTCAAATGCTCTGTGCTTTTGTCTAAGTTTGAAGCGTTCCAGTTTCTTGAAGCCCGGTGGCAGAAGCTGACCTTTACGCTGAAGAAAAAACAAAACATTTACAATCAAAAACCTATAAAGTAAGATCTGAAGCTAAAACAAAGATGCTAGAACTCTTAAAATGTGAGAAATCGTTAATTGATATATACTGCCTATACACCACCTATACCAAACCGAGAGTCAGCAACTAACACATGAATGTTCACTCCAGCTAAACTGGAAGACATTTACTGACCACAAGTATTGTGCGGTTTCTATAGTCTCTGTTTAGAAATTCGTAGCTTCAAATGCGAATACATTTTAGAGACACCGCGAGAATGCTAAACAAATCAATTTAGATGTTGATTCAGTTGCTAATGACCTGGCTCTGCCCGCAAAATGGGGAACTACACTGTACTCCCGAAGAGCACAGAATCAATCCCCATCTATCACAATGGTCAGTATAACTAAAAAAATTAACATTCTGTTTCCGAAACAATTACTAACACCAACAGTAGTAAGATTGTTATTCTAAATGATCGGGCCGCAGACCAAATGGTTTGGTTGACTTTTACTCGTCTAAACGAGCTAACTAAGAATACATCAACATACTAGCTGTGTACTATTAATAAACTCTGCCATACAAGTTTCTTCAAAGCTAGATTTTCAACGTCGGCGAGTAAGCCAAATAATGAATTGATCAACTAAAGTTTATGTGGCATGATTTTCGCGGAGAAAGTGAAAGATTTGAGCTGACGTCTTGAGCGGCGTTAGTAGTTTATCAGAGCAATAGAGGAGAGGTCTAATGAAAGAAACGTCAGCTAGAAACGTCAGCTCAAATATTCCACCCTCACGGCGAAAAACATAACACATAAACTTTTAGGGCCGATTATTTAAACGAAGTCTAAACTCTGGGGTTCCTCCTCTTCGATCCCAGGAAATGACTATTATGTGCTCCAGTGAACTCGTTTCACGTTGCTCTGTCGTATCGAAGTTGGTAATGAGCGTAGATGTATATTCCCAGTGTACTCGGGTTTGCCAAATTTGATGCGATTTAATAGATCACCAATCTGGTAATCCAATCCAACATTCTGCATTCGGGTAGAAACAACTACTCACATCCCGAGAAGCATCTCAGATACCTGCATTTCGTAGAACCAGGACGCTGCAATTTACATTTGAATCTACATCATATTTCCTCTTGGAAAGGACCTAAAAACCTACTTCTCTGTAACTCGGAAAGTCCAGAATTTTGCGCAAATCGCTGGAAAATGCATCTCTGAGACATTAGGATTTAAAAAATTCCGGGGGAGCGTGCTCCCGAACCCAGCTAAAACTCGGTCCTTCGTGCCTCGCAAATTAACGAACCCCCTTGAAAAAAGGCTTTCTTTCATGTCATTCCGATTTTGGCCTAAAAGGAGAACATTTTGGATGGAAAGTAACTGAGATCTTTCTTCCAAGATGTATCCGCCATCTTGGATGACCAGTCACGTGCTTCAGACTAGTTCCAGGCCCCCTTTAAATGACCCTGGCATCATTGGAAAAGTAGTTCTTCGTGCAAAGTGTCATGCACGTCGATCATGTTCTACTGCTTACACGATATTTTGCAGGATTTCCAAACTTGAAAAGCCAGAAGCCCGCTCGAGTTGTGTATGAACGTTGATGTGTTTATCGATCGAGGGAAATAAATATGCATTAATTATTTGATGGATTAAACACACATAGGTCTGAAATAAATATCTGCTCGCAGAAAAAAACAAGTGATTATTATTTCTACTCGCAGTTCCTAAAAATGACTCGCATTTAGCGAGTTAGAACCCTGAAATGTACCTTGTTTTTAACATTCAGGTGTATTTGATAAAAATGGGTCGGTGGACCCCATTATTGGCATGCGAAGGAATTTTTTAAAAATTCTGTCACCAAAATTTGGCGCTACCTTAACTTTTCAGAAAGTTAAGGTTGCGCGAAAATTTGGTGACAATGTCTGTTAACACAACATTTTACTGCAATATTTACAAAGTTTCATATGAATTTTAGGGTACTAGAAACCTTTTTCTCATTTCCGTTTTTGTGGGATTGTCAAGAATAAAGAACCTTCCATTTGTTGATAGTTTTAAAGGAAATCTGTAAGAGCATTCTAAAATTATTTTGTAAAATGCAAATTAGGTCTTTTATGCCAATTGACGCAACTTTTCTGCTCATCTTCAAACTTCCATATCTCGCAATCGAAAAGAGAAAATAAACTAGTTTTGCTCCAGATAGTGATCTAAGCCATTGGAAATCTTTCAGTAGAAATGCGGCCGGTTTACATTCCTTTTCTACTAAGAAATGCACTAAAATGGAAAAGAATGTTAAAACGTGCTCAAAAATGTATTTCGCAAATTATTTTAAAATGCTCTTGTTGATTTTTCCAAAAAAATGTCAAGACATAGCCTGTACATAAAAGCCTGAAAGTCTCTCTAAAAAGTTAGGTCTAGATCTTGAGAAAATTAGTGTCATTTAAAATTTAAAAGATTGCAATACGTTGCCATGGTAACGCTAATCACGATCAAAACATTTGAAAACGGAACTTTGATCTATATGTCTGCTGTGGTGCGATATTACGAAAATCAAAGTCTGGCTTCAGCACGCATTTCTTTCCCGAAAATGCACACCCACGGCCGAGAAAAACTATGGTGAGCCTCCTTACTGGTAAGTGACCGTCCAAATAGATTTTAGCTCGGTCCTACCGTCTTTTTGGCCGGTCAAAAGATAAATGTTTTGACCTCTTAAACTATCATTTTGTGATGCACTGCACTCTTGTCAGTTTTTGGCCCATTTCAAATAGCAGCAATGGCATCAAGCTAATTAAATAGATAGAAATAGATAAGTTTATTAAATATAATAGAATACATTGCAGCCAGAGGCTGAATTGCGTATTTAAAAGGTTATTTACATATAAATGGAAATTTATAAATGTTTAAAAATTTACAATTATAAATACATATACTAATAGTTAAAATCTGCTGAACATTTCATCACAAAAGTGTTTCCAAAACGACTTGTTTTAAAACTTGGAATAGTAAAACGACGTTGTTTCCTTAAAAATATTTGGGCGATGAAGCAGGGGGAATTAGATGGTGAAGTTTGTGTGAGGGATTGTCAGCAATTTCTTTAAAATGTTTTGTTTGAGGTTTGGGCGGGTATTCGGTTCCCGGTGTTGATGGTGGGAGGGTATTTGGTGTTGGTGGCTGTGGTTGTGGTTGTGAGAGGTGGGGGGTTTGTTTGGGGTGTGTGTGTATTGGTGTGTGTGATTTGAGGGGGTTTGGGCTGGTTGTTGTTTT
>JAOBYG010191528.1:0-10235 GCA_025403545.1 Epizoanthus stellaris
ACAACCTTGCAACTTGAACTATTGCTCTTGCTGTTCTATAGATAGCTCCGTCAAGCTAACTTCGACCTCTACACTGAGGTCTCTCTACAAGATGTTGCCTTGGTTTTCTGTGCTGAACCACATCAACTATGCACGTTGGCTCCCAGTTCATCTGCACTTCAGCAGACAGCGCCAAATGTCGCCTCTAAGTTAGCCAAAGGATTGTTCACAGTCCACAAGTCCCCTAGACGGTTCTCTGCAATCGCCATTGATCAAGCCCATGAGCAGAACAATGCGATGGTCAAAGGAGATGGTGGCGCTATTGGCCTCACAGAAACCCCAGCGCTCTTCGCCGATGGATGCTATCAGGGCCGGAAGTGGCAAGGTTGGTGAACGAGTTTGAAGCCAGCATGACGATGGAAGTTGGAGCTCATCAAGAAGTGCAAAAAAGCTTCCAAGCGTCATTCTTCAATGATGTCAAATCACTTGTCGTGATAATGAAAGATCTAGGCAACCCAAAGTGAAAATCTGTTAGTGCTCGACATCAAGGAAGTTGCTGGACCAGCTGCAGTAACACCTTTACGTCAGGTAGAGGCCATTGGTAGAGAGTAGTGTAACACCTGCATAGCCGAGCGTCTGGTGAATCGCAAGAAGTCACTGTACAACTCGATTAATGGGAACAAACTCAGCTTGTTCAATTCATCTCCACAGAAGACGTCGTCTAAGACAACACAGCCGCTATCATCTATGAAGAGCAACTGTTCACTATTTCCCAGGCTCTACATATCCTGCCAAACGAGGGACGGTGGCTTAGACGAATTTTTCAAACACGAGAACCAAGGATGCTCTCCATCCATATCCAATCTTGGAAAATTGCGTCTTCCTAAGAGGAAGTCGGATCTGATGGAATATCTTCAGGCTCATACCACAGCACAAAGTGAGATTCCTGGTGCTATTGATGTCATCATCATTGACGGAGCTGCATGCAGTGGTCAACATAATCAAGCCAGGGACGGAGAAAACATTTGCCAGTTATGCTGCGCAATCATTCTTGCCCTATGTAAATGCACAGCTTCGCCATGCCGATCGTGTAGACATCATTTGGGATGAAATATGTAGAGAACAGCCTGAAAGCTACGTGCACAACTACAGTCAAACCTCTATTAAGCGGCCACCCTCGGGGAATGGGCAAGTGACCGCTTAGTAGAGGGTGGCCTCGTAATAGAGGTCCGGCAGAAATTAGCATTGGGCGTGGTCCCAACTAAAAGTACCTCAAAATGCCTCTAGCGAATTTTAGAAGGAATTTCAACGACCAATATTGTGCTTGTAATATAGATATAACACCAATGTGTTTATATACACTCTGGAATTTAGCTCATGCTTCAGCTTCTTTCTTTTCATCTTTTTTAATTTGGGGGGAAAAGCCATACTAAATTCTTCCTGACCGTTTAATAGAGGTTAAAACAATAAGAAAACACTTGTTTGGAGAGCACAACGGTGGCCGAGGCCGCCTAATAGAGGTGACCGCTTAATAGAGGGGCAATTCACAGTAAATGACTGAGAACAATTTCGGGACTTTGAGAAGTGGCCATTTAATAGAGGGTGACCGCTTAATAGATGGCCGCTTAATACAGGTTCGACTATAGATGCAACGGAGGAACCGGTGTCCGGCGGCGCATCGCAGCTAACAATCAGCTTCCATGCAATTGGAAATAATTTATATGCGTAGATGAAAACAAGCGGGAACTTTTCAAGTTCTTGGCTGAGTGTGTCGCATCCCTCGAAGTAGAGAAACAAGTCATCATAACCTACGGCAAACAAGTCTTGTGTAACTTGCCATGTGTTGACACTTCAAGTCTGGCACCCTGCACGCACGAAGAAGCCGACACACGAATGCTGCTACATGTTGCAGATGCGGTACAACACAGTAATAATGCACCTATCAATGTTTAGCCCGGAAGGGTGGAGGAGGTGGGGGGTATGCGCAATGGGCGAGGATTTGACACAATTCCATCTCCCATGGGTGGGGAATTTGACACTGAAATCGATCTCTGGATACTTTTTTTGGTATCTTTCTTTTATAAATTTGAAAAAAATTATTGACCCACCCTCGGGCATTTGACAAATGTTTCCAGTTTTGAGATCAAATCCCCGCCCCTTGCCCGCACCCACCCCCTCCCGGGCTTGACATTGATAGGTGCATAAGAACATTCTGCGTACTGACGATACCGATGTGGGTATGGGTGCTGCGTACTGACGATACGGGTGTTGGCTGTGGCAGTTACAGTGCAACAAATTCAACATAATGAACGTCTTCAGCTATGGATAGCATTTGGCACTGGTACGTATCTTCGATACATCGTCGCCCATGGGACTATAAGTATCCAACGCTCTCCCATCCCAGTGTTTCACGCTTTCACCAGGTGTGACACTGTATCTTGCTTCGGCGGAAGAGGGACGAAAACAGCCCTGGAAACTATCAGGACTGGATGTGACAGATACATTCCTCGCCTTAGCTAACAGCCCAACTGAGGTCAGCGATGCCTGTATGGATCATCTGGAGCGCTTTGTAGTACTATTGTACGACAACATAAGGAGCAAGGTGGCAGTGAACGATGTAAGAAAGCAGATGTTTGCATAGAAAGGCAGATCCCTAGATGCGATTCCATCGACAAGAGCTGCTCTGATGGAACACACGAAGCGTGCCGCATATCAGGCTGGTCACTGCTGGTGGCAAGCACTGATGCCCAGTCCAGTTCTACCGAGTCCGCAACATTGGGGATGGACGTTGGATGAAGACATCTGGAAGCCATTCTGGACAACGCTACCTGACGTAACAAGGTCGTGTCGCGAACGTGTCCGATGATGGTGTAAGAAAGGATGTCGGGCAAGCTGTTCCTACGTGAAGGTTGACTTACACTGCACTGCCCTCTGCACGTGCACTGATGAGTGCGGCAACAGATAAATACATGAACATATGATGTTACGAGTCTTTACTTGGATGCATTTTGAAGCCGAGAGCTATCTTGTTTCTTATACAATCAAATCTGTGAAAGTATTCGGTTTTGAAAAATCGTAAAATCCATCAATTGATTTGTTAGGTTTCGGTAGGTTTAGTAAGTGAGCGAGACATGCACTATGAATACAATGTCAGGTTTGAAAAGTGTTTTAAAATGAAAGCTGATACTGTGACTAGAATATGTATAGGTAAATATATGACTATGGCTGTGATAGTAAAACAAATCAACACTGTAAGTTCACAAACAAACATTTGCTTTGACTACTTCTGCTAAAAATACTTTGTACTTCCGGTCTATAGTAGTTTCAACTTCAAAAGCTTTTTTTATATCGTCAAACGAATGTTTTCCTCCTAAACCAGATACATGTATGCTTTTACTAGCTGTTCCTTAGAATGTTTATCTCTAATTAAAAGCGATTTCAACTAAAAAAACACAGATTTAATAGCACTTCCGTTCCGTGTTCTTTTACTTCCGGTCCAAGATGGCGGCTGATCTCATGCTTTTAACCAAAAGTGAACAATTCATGCACATATCCGCTCCACTAAGTAGCAGTAGTAGTGGTAGTGGTAGTGGTAGTCGTAGTGGCAGTGGCAGTGTAGTGGTAGTCGTAGTGGTAGTGGTAGTGGCAGTGGTAGTGGCAGTGGCAGTGGTAGTGGTAGTGACAGTGGTAGTGGCAGTGGCAGTGGTAGTAGCAGTAGTAGTGGTAGTGGCAGTGGTAGTGGTAGTGGTAGTGGTAGTGGCAGTGGTAGTGGTAGTGGTAGTGGTAGTGGTAGTGGTAGTGGCAGTGGTAGTGGCAGTGGCGGAGGTAGTACTAGTAATAGTAGCAGTAGCAGTAGTAGTAGTAGTAGTAGTAGCAGTAACAGTAGCAGCAGTAGCAGTAGCAGTAGTAGTAGTAGCAGTAGTAGTGGTAGTAGTAGTAGTAGTAATAGTAGTAGTAGTAATAGTAGTAGTAGTAGTAGTAGTAGTAATAGTAGCAGTAGTAGTAGTAGTAATAGTAGTAGTAGTAGTAGTAGTAGTAGTAGTAGCAGCAGCAGTAGTGGTAGTAATAGTAATAGTATGGTACCAACCTTCCAAAAGTTTTTGAGTTCTCAACTGAAGCTCCTGAAACTTGGCCAAAACAAACTGCCATGAACAGTAGCACCTATAGACTGCCTGCCAAGGGCTGTTATCATCAATATCATCACTTTGTTCTGCCACAGATGTCACGAGTTTGACTAGGATCTCATGTTCCTTCAGTAAACTGTTAGTTTCATTCCTCAGCTCAGTGTGGGTCATTTCGACACCCAAATCCTTGAAAGTAGACTCTAAGTGTTCACGAAAGTTTCTTGTAGAATCTTCATCAGAATGTAAATTTTTCAGTTGTGCATAAAGTTTCATGTGTGCTGATTTCAGCTTCTTGTAACTACTTGGCATTGCCAACTTTGACCCATCTGTACTAAGGTTAAATAGTTGCGGCTGATCCTGTGTTGTGTCGTTGGGAGCAGAATTCTGCATGCTGATTGGCACAGCTGAATGAGACTTCAAAGGCATTTTTCTTATACTCTGTTGTTCACTGGCCTGTATAAATCTGCTTTTATTATCTACAATAAATCACAACACAATATTAGCAACGAAGTAAGGACATAAGAAAGTAAGTGATGAGTACATAAGTAAGTAGGTAAATACGTAAACAAGTAAGTACGTGTACACGTGTATGCAAGAACAAAAATAACTAAGCACGTAACTAAGTAGGTAATTAAGTACATAAGTAAAAACGTAAGTAGGTGAGTACATTTGTAAGTGAATAAGTGCAGAACTAAGTAAGCAGGTAGAGTGAGTGAGTGAGTGGGTGGGTGAGTGAGTGAGTGAGTGAGTGAGTGAGTGAGTGAGTGATAGTAATAGTAACATTTATTGTCCCGTACACTTTTACAAGGTATTGGTTAATGACAATAAATTGAAATATAATAAGTAAAATACGAAAATATATTGAGAAAATAATTACATTCTGTCTGGTTGGAACCTTCTATGATGATAGTCAACAAACTGAAATCAAACTGCTTCATGTCTTTTCTTGAATAGAATGAATATATATAAGCCTACTTGTTTGCTTGATAAAACATTACCTGCTTGTAACAAATATTCCGTTTTAGCTTTGTCATTTAGCAAAGAAAGTGAGTGAGTGAGTGAGTGAGTGAGTACATAGGGTACATGTAAGTATGTAAGTACGTATGTAAATAAGAACGTAAGTAGGTAAGTACAATCGTAAGTGAGTAAGTACGTAACTAAGTAAGCAGTTACTAGGTAAGTACGTGAGTGAGTGAGTGAGTGAGAAAGGAGTGAGTATATAAGTAGGTAAATACATAAATAAGTACATAACTAAGTAAGAACATAAATATGTAAGTACGTACATGTATGTAAGAATGTAAATAAGTAAGCACGTAAGTAAGTACTAGGTAAATAAGAAGGTAAGTGAGCATGTATGTAAGTGAGTATGTACGTAAGTGAGCATGCACGTAAGTGAGTATGTACGTAAGTGAGCATGTACGCAAGTGAGTATGTACGTAAGTGAGTATGTATGCAAGTGAGTATGTACGTAAGTGAGTATGTACGTAAGTGAGTATGTATGCAAGTGAGTATGTACGTAAGTGAGTCAGTATGCAGGTAAGTAAACACATGTAAATACATAAGTATGTGTTTATAACATTTAATAATTAAGGACAGTTGTTAGGGGTGGAAAATGGTAATTATAACAACGTGGATCTCAGAAAAAATTCAGTCAGGTCTCAAATCTCAGGATCCATGGAATAATTATTTTTAAAAATCTCATTCTCATATGTGGCTCCACATGTCTCAGAGTGACATGGACTGGGAAAAAGTCTTTGATTCTAGGGCTTATATTTGGAATACAGCATGCAGCCTAACCTGGAACAGAAGTTGCGTCGCATGCTCTACTGTCACAGTGAATCACTGCAAAATGTTCTCCACTTTCCTCTTGACATGATTTTACTGTTGAAGCAGATGCAGTTGTTGTTGCTTTAACTTTTCTTGAGTTGCTCCCTGTTCCAGTGGTTCTTTGTGACACTGATTTTGCTTTGGATGGAAGTCGAGCAATATCACTCCTATCCACACCCTTGCTTTGTGACGAATCTGTGAAGCAGTTTTCAATAATTAATATTAGAATTGATTGCCAGATAAAAGTATACGAACTGGATCACTGTGAGAATGTTGTCCAGTGGAGGATTTCAAATATATTCTGCTTTTATTATTAATGAGCTTCTCAGTGCTCGGTGTTTCTTGAAACGTACACTAGGCATCTGCCCCCTGTGTTGTGGTTATAGCGTCTCCAATAAACATACCACTTGTGCAACAATATGAAAAGGCAAAGAAATTATTGGGGTAATGTAATACAGGGCTAAAATTAGGATTAAGATTAGAGGTTTAGGATTATGTCTTAGGGTTAAGTTGTAGGGTTAGTGTTTAGGATTAGGATTTTAGTATTTAGGATTAAGAGTTAGCAGTCAAGGATTACAGCTTGCATCTAGATTTGGGATCAGGATAATGATTAGGTAAACTTTCATACTTTTGCACTACTTCTTGGCCAGAAGATTTCATACTTAAATTTGTACATTGTGCAGTATCCGCAGGCATTCTTCTCATGACATTGTCCAGGTAATTAACACTCCCAGCTGTACCTGTGGACGGTCTTGATCTTGACTTGGCTGTTGGCTTGCTAAAGCTTGCAGCATAGGTACTCTTCATTGTGGGTGCTTTTGGCACGGGATATCTTGTCCTTGTTGCCGATTTCAGACCAGTTGTGGGTGGCCTGGTAACTGATTGCCTAGAACTGGGTTTACCAACAGTAGCTGCAAAGATGTATAAAAAATTTACAAATTTACAATTATTAGCATCACCATTGAATTTTCTTCATACCAGCTTGGTATGTAAAACCTTTCAACAGTTCCTCTCACTGTGATCTATCTTGCATTCGAAAATAGACAAGATACAACATGCTCTGATTCATTGAGGTTTTGTTTTCCCTCTCAGGTCAGAAACAACACTTAACGTCACGGCTAGCCTCGGCTTCGCCTCATTTTCTCCAACACTTTTCATGCGTTCTCCTACATCATTCACATTTCTTATGGTCCAGGCACACACACAACACTGTTTCATCAAACCTTGCATATATTAGGTACTCCACTACCCAGTTGTTTCTGTCCTAATGTATGGCATGAAATTTCTGTGGTATTTAATTTTTTGTACACTTTACAGTTTTCTTGGAAATTTGCAAAACAAGAGATCCAGCAAGAAATTATTCGTGCAAAATACAACATTTGCAAACATTTTCTCCACTTCAAGAAAAACAATTTTTGCCCAAAAGCTACAAAATTTTGGTTTTGTATGCTTGGTGCGCATTTATTCAACAACATGCAATAATTCGACAATAGCAGAACAAGACACACTCAACATTTATCAAAGTTTTTGTTCTGTAAAACATATTACTGTAAGTACCTACATAAAAAATTATGTATAGGCCACACTTGCATATAGGCCACAACCCATATTTTTGTCTACTTCTTGGGGGAAAAATTCCCTATAAGCTACAAATACCTGTACCCATGTATAAGCCGCACAACCAACTTTGGAACTGCTTTCCTTCCAAAAAAGTGAGGCCTATAGGAGGATTTCAGATGATGTCATTGTTTATATTTTGCTTCATTAGCATAAAATAATGCAACTTAAAGCTTCAGACAAACAAAGTCCATAGATTGAAAGAATATGTCACAACTAGTAGTCACTGAAAATTTGGGCACGAAATGGTGAATACTTTTTCAGGAATCAGTCTCTGAAAACTTCAGAATTACAGATAACGTATGGCTTGGAGGCACTCTTGCTTCCAGGCCATACATTCTCTGTAAATTTTGAAGATTTGAAATGGCTATTCGTCAGACAGTATTCAGCATATCGCGCTCAAATTTTCGGTGACTACTAACTGTGACATATTCTTTCAATCTATGGACTTTGTTTGCCTGAAGCTTGAAGTTGCATTTATGATAATAATATAAAAGCAAATGTAAACAATGATGTCATCCGAAATCCTCCTATATATGGGTATTTAAGGTACTTGTAATAAACAGCTTGCATTTTCTTTATATTTTTGGTTATTCATAGAATGTTTTCTAGAATTGTTGCTAGAATAACAAGAATTTGTTCCCTCAACAAGAATTATGGTAAATCTCACAAAACCCAAAACTTTCAAATCCACAAAATAAAACTCCCGCAAATGTTTAATGCTATATGGTACAAGGGAAAATGAGATCAGACAGCCAATTAGAATGTGTGGTACACACATATAATCTTACCATATTCAGATTTGGTGTGTAATTTTATTATCCTTCCAGATCAGTCTTGTGACAGGAAATTTACTACTGCTTTTTGTATACCAAATTGCACTCAAATCGAATGTATAGAGAAAAAACAATACAAACTTTTCAGAGTGAAAATTAACTATATCTCTGCTTTGCAATGGAATGAAGTTGAACAAATAATATAATTTCCAAAGTAAAATCGCTGATATCATGTTACCAATGAAGTACCTGTAGACGATGCTGTCGCAGTGGCCTTCAATGTTTTCCTTGATCTTGGATTTGCACTTTTTGCCTCAAGCTGCATATAACGTTATCAAAAAAGGTATTAAATAAATATTATATTAATACATGTAAATAATAAGCAAACTTACAAACTTTAGTAAAGACATAAATGACATATAAAACATTTTTGAAAAACTTAGTGCACTAGATTAAAGGAATCCTGAAGTGCAAAACACTTTGCTGGCAGAATGAAAGAACTTCTTCCACTGAATTATTCTGTGAAGTTTTTGGGATCCAAAACCATCACACCAACGAGAACGGAGCCATTTTGGATTATGGCATCAGTGAGTTGCCATTCCCAGGCCCAGGCCAGATGGTCAGACGGCAATCTATCAAAACAAACAAGATTGTGAGGGGCCTTGGAACGGCAACTCACTGACGTCATTAATCCAAGATGGTGGGCCCATGACCGTCAAAGTGCAAAAATAGGGAAAAGTTTTTGCTCCGTTGTCGTTTGTGTGATGATTTTGGACCCCAAAAACTTCACAAAGTAATTCAGTGGAACAAGTTCTGTCATTTTGCCAGCAAAGTGTTTTTCACTTCAGGATTCCTTTAATCGGAATAACAATTCAAAGAATATACAATACTGTCAAACTATTCCCTTGAATAATATTCATTTGGGACTATTCAGCACTATGTATTATGGAGACAGAGGAAAAGACAAATGCTGTGAACTTTCTTTAGCTTGTTTCACCTTAATTATTTTTCAGAACAAGTTTTCGAGACTGCAGGTTATCTTAAATGTCGTATTTCTTTATTTTAGCCCCATCCTGATAAGCCCCATTAGAATAATAAGCCTCCACCCCCTACAAAGTCCCCCTATCACATAAGCCCCTTTTTCCCTTAAAGTAATAATTATCATAAATTACATAATTATACATATGTATGTCTGTCTGTTTTCTGGTACCTTTGTTTGTATATCCCTCACTTGTTGTGCTTTAACTAGGATTTTCTCCAGCAGTTCAATGTCCTCCTTCTCTTCTGTTTTGATTCTAGCTGGCAACAGAAATGAATTTCATGCTAAAATTACAGCTGAGTTGCTTTCAACTTTATACTGTCTGAATGTTTGTTTCTAGCACATACAGCTGACTCCCAAGAACTCAAATCTTCATGGGAAAATGGAAAAAAGTTCAAGTTATCAGGACTTTCAGTTATCGAATGTGGCATCAAATCTACGGATCTATTGTTTACTCTCTCGGCAAAGAGAACTCACACTTGCAGATGAGAATTGTATTGATCTTCACACTGTTAAATGACCAAGTCTATGAATGTGGCACTACTCAGCCATTTGACAGTCCATTGATTTGACAGTAACTCAACACAGACACTCTAACCAATAAATTCACCCTCTTAGGGACCGATCGTTATTATTTTATCTGGACCACGGTGTTGGTAAAAAAAGGTACCGGGGTTTGAAATATTTTATGCTTGAACAAACGGGGCTTGAAAAATTTAAGGGTCTTTAAGAGTACTCCGTTCGAGACGGGGTATGAAAAAAATTACAGAAATGTCTTGCTATAAAAAACATCCTTTATTACAAACACTGGTTTTATTAGACGTGTATCAATATAAAACAAAACCAAATACAGTACCGTCCGCAAGTAACGTA
>JAOBYG010191639.1:0-10235 GCA_025403545.1 Epizoanthus stellaris
TGCAAGTTGATACAAGCAAGTTCAATCCATAGTTTTAATTACGATGTAAACTTTTAATGCTACAAGCAGAAAACGAATGCAGAAGTTTTTTCTTTTCCTGATACGTCGACCATTTTGTTTCCTGCTTGAAAAAACAGAGAAGAAAAACTAATACTTCATATGTGACAGTTCGTAATGTCCTCAAAACGCTTTTATTAAAAGTGTTTTTATTAAACGTGAATTTTGCTTTTAATAAAAGTAAAATGGACATTATCGGTTTAATACAAGTATTTCAAGCATTTTACTTTATTAGAATACCCAAAATTTTAGTACGGATTGGGATCGACATAGCGGATTGGGATCGACACCTGTTTTTGGCTCTTTTTTGTCGTTGAAAATTGGGGTGCAGAAGTGGGGCTGTACTTGGCATTAGCAATAACACTAGAGATGCTCGCAAGATTGGGCATATCCTCCGTGTGTCCCAGAAGAAGGTCTAACAAAGGAAAACCACCAACGATTACTGCAAGTGGTAGTGAAGAACAGAAGGAGTAGCGTTTCATGTCATGGAACCCACCTAGCACGCAACCAGATGAGCACACAAAGCGTGTAATGCTGAGAGAGGCACTGAATGTTGCACTGACAGTGGTCATGAAGAACCATATCAACACCTTCGATAATGAAATCAGAAAGCAGACCAAAGATGGCCCAATTGGCCTCGACCTAACCAGAGTGATAGCACAGATCTTCATGATATGGTGGGATAGAGAGCTTGCCACCAGATTTGCAGAGCTGGCCATTGTTCAGAAGATGAATAAGCGGTACGTTGATGATATCAACATGGCTGTACAAGCAACCCCACCTGGGATGAGGTACAAGGCTAGACAGACCTACATAGATGAAAGATCTGTCACTGAAAATGAAACAAACAGCGTGGATGAAAGAACAATGACATTGGTCAAACAAGTGGGAGGTGACATCCACCCTTCGATAAAGCTTGAAGTAGACTATCCATCGAAGCACCAAGACAAGAAATGTCCAATCCTTGATTTAAAGGTATGGGTAGAAACGAGAGAGAAGGATGGAGGAGGACAAGTCAAGAAAGCATCAGTGATTCTATATGAATTTTTACTCTAAGAGTGTTAGCTCAAAAGCAGTCATAAATGCAAGATCTGCATTATCCTGGGGTACCAAGAGGACTGTGTTAACCCAAGAAGTCCTGAGAGTACTGCTGAATTGTAGCAAGCTTTTACCGTGGGAGAATGTAGTGGAAAAGGTCAATGAGATGTTCCTGCAAATGCAATACTCTGGATATAACAAGAAATTCAGGTACGAGGTTGTCGATTCTGCCCGCAAGGCATATAAAGCAAGACAAAAAGCTGATCGAAAAGGTGAACGACCACTCTACCAACCCAAAGAATGGACAAGAGATGAACGAGAGCAAGAGAAGATAAAGAAGAAAAACAACTGGTATAAGAGATGTGGGGACGAATTGGTCATCTTTGTACCAGCTACGCCAGGAGCCCAACTGCAGCGTAAATACCAACAAGAGATCAAACAAAACAAGGCTTTAAAATCAAGGTTGTTGAAAAGGTTGGTGTTGCATTAAAAAGGTTATTGCAAAGGTCTAATCCATTCAAGCCATGCCACTGCGGAAGGGAAGATTGCCTGGTTTGCAAGACAGAGGGGAAAGGACCGTGACGTAGGAGAAACATGTAGAAGTGCGTATACTAGAGGAGTAAAGCACATTAAATCACTCAACACCAAGGAAGAACAATCACCCCTTTGGAAACATTGCAGAGACAAACACGGGACCGAAGTTCAAAACTTCCAGATGAATGATACTGGTGTCTACCCTAATGACGCCATGTTGAGGCAGATTTCTGAGAGTGTCAAGATAAACAGAGTATCGGAGGGTTCGCTTATGAATTCTAAAAGCGAATGGAATATTTCCACATCCCTCGAGCAATTATCGAGCATGAATGAGTGTCAGGACTACCTAACCGTGAAGAGGATATTGTATTACTGCTTACATGAAGTAGAACAACTTATATTACACTTCGTGACTACTTACATGAAGTAACTCACTTTACTAGCATGAAAACAACTGAAGAGGCTTGAAAAAGCGAAATATATTTTGTATTTTTATGAATTTATACCTAGATTTTTAACGTTTTTATTGTGTCGAAAGAGTAATAAGGCTTTTAACATGTTTAACATGTCTAATTCATCATCCATACGTTATTATAGATATTGGTGTGCATAATATGCATATACGTGCACAAACAATAGTCTCTTCAGAATTGAAACATTATAGTATTTAGCTCTGAAAACCTGATCAAAGTCTTTCCTGGCCATCAGATATTGAAACAAAAATATTTTAATTATAAGTCTGTGATACTAATTAATATTATTAAGTTTCTAGCTGGAGTTAAAGAAATCTCGTGACTTGAAAGGTGTAAGCCAAAACCAAAAGTAGATAAACTAGCAATTCATATATTAATTTTGAAGAGACAAAGCGCCACAGCAATATTCATGTGTATTGAAACGGACGGACTGTCTGAATGATCGTATGGTGTATTTGTTGTCAAAGTGACTTAATTTGTTTGAACGTTCATGTGTTGTGAAACTGATGGACTTGTATGAACGTTCTCATCATGTATTTGTGTTGACAGTGACAAGTTTGTTCGAATGTTCATGTGTTGTGAAACGGACAGACTTGTATGATTGTTCGTATTGTGTATTTGTTTTGACAGTGACAAGTTCATTCAAATGTTCATGTGTTGTGAAACGGATGGACTTGCATGAAACATTCGTATCGTGTATTTGCTTTGAAAGTGACATGTTTGTTTGAATGTTCATGTGTTGTGAAACGGACAGACTTGTATGAATGATCGTATCATGTATTTGATGCAAAAGCAAAGGACTTGTTCTGATGATCGGGATGACCGTTGTTCGATCTTATGTTGCCGAATGATTCTTTAGTTTAACATCAATAGGAACAAGTCAGTGCTTTCGTCAACGCTTTGATCAACGCGTTGCTCAACACTTTCTCAACGCCTTCAACGCCAGTTTCAATGCGTAGCGCTGTTTTCAATGCTTCATCGGCATTGGCATTGAAAATCCATAAGCCCCCTTTTCACAGACAAGGTCATATTTATACAAAAATAAATACAACCTGCACAAACATCGAATTGTAGATTGATTGACAATTATTTTTCAGTGCGCTGAAACACGAATCTGCATAAATCAAGACAAGCAACTCAATGTCACAAACATACGATTGTCGATCTTTTGTTGTCAGTATTAATTAATGACACTGTATTTTATATCCCTGTGTTTATATCACTCTAGTTTGCTGGTTGAAAACAATCCATCTTTCTGAAACTGTATGTTTTATTCGTGAGGTACACAAGCGAACGGCGGAAATAGAAAGCAATGTTGTACTTATCGCTTTCAATCTGCACATAACTCAGAAGTCGATCCCCGTTTTGGCAGCCAAAAACATCACTTCTGGTCTTGAAGGAAATTATTAAATTATGAATAATAATGAATGACCCTGGAATGAAACTGACTAGGAAGTTCGTGACTCAATCTTCTAAAAAGTTTGGAACAACCGATCGAAATATTCCTTTATACGGAGTCGGAGTCACATTCTGATAAAACCAAGTTTTGGCCACCCACGAAGAAGTTGGAGTTTTATTCCGCAAATTGCATTCCGCCGTGTCTCACTTTAATACTACAGTACTTTCAGTAATAAACAATACTTTTTGTTTGATTTAAAACTCTGATCGAAACTCTGAGGCAAGACTTTTGAACATCTGAACTGCTCTACACGTAAATGTTTGCAATTTTGAATGTCTAGACCAGTCTATGTTTAAAACGGGTCTCCAACTGGGCTACTTTATTACCTCGTTGAAGAAATTATGAATTTTGGAGAAAACCGTCAGTGTGATGGCATTATTAACTGAAGTCAGCTGATAAAATCAGAGCACGATGGAGTCCATGCACGATGGATTAATGCACGATGGTTTTAATGCACGATGATTTTAATGCACGATGGATATAATGCACGATTCAAGATCGAATGTTTGGGCACGATGGGCATTAAAATGGTTTCTTTGGGCACGATTTGCAATTCTGGCCGAGAAGGAACGATTGTTCAATTTTAACTTCCGGGGCACGATTCGAGTGAAGTTTGCAACCAAAAATTCATCGTCAGTCGCGGAAAGATCGTCCTAAAAATGAGACCGTTCATGAAATGTTCATTTTGATCACTTAATACGGAGGTACATTCACAATTTGAAGGAATTTCCAAATTGTTTTAACATTCGCTTGCAAAACAAGCTGGCTTAGAAAATCGCTCTCACGTCAAAAAAGCTGCAATATTGGCTATTTTTTTTCGTCAGTCGCAGTTAATCGTCAATTTCTCGCGAACTGAACTTTTATTCATCCCAATATATTTGGGAAGGATAAACTATTTGAGAGGTACATTCGAGATTGTGTGTATCTTCAATGCAGTCAGTGATGTTGGGGAATAAGGTAAAATCTTGCCTCGATGACTGGGGGTTTGTTACGCACCAAAACTCCAAAATACAACTTAATAACTGTCTAATATTATGATTACTTACAGGACGGTCTTAAAGGTAAGCCAGAATATAGATATAGACATAATTTAAAATTTGTGAAATTTCATAATTGTATGTTGATATGTATACAAGTTATTACAATTTTAGTACGCGCAAAAGCAGTTTTCTAGATTGATCACCAGTTCCGTACGCAGGACCATATGCTGTGAGCAACTTATCTTTTTGTCCTTGAGTTAATTGCAATTTGTATTCGATGTATGATATCATCGTTTTCTTGTGCGTAATTTATATTAATTATCTTTAACTTCTAATAATTATTTTACTGTTGCTCGATATCAGCTCAACGTTTTGTTCGTAGAGTACGAGAGCGTAGATGCTATAATCGGTATTAGTTGCTCCGGATAGCTTGTAGTTGAATGTTAGCTTAGTTGTTCCATCTTTGACGTCGAGTCTTTGATCTGAGATCAAAATATATGAAAGAGAAGAAGTCCCCAAAGTTGTCCCTATTAAGAAATCCACCACCTTTAGAATCATTCACTAAATAGGTGTATTTCAGGACGTCTCTGAATATTCGACTCATTTCAGTTGATGGCCTGTACTCCGTCTCAGGGTATCTAGCACCATTCCCAACTTCAAGAAAACAGCTACTTAATGTTTGGTTGTTAGCTACCGAGAACGTGTTATATAGGAAAAGATTTGCTGCTTGATTGTTCTGATTAGCATCGTTGGATATCCATACGAATATATGCCGCAGTCGATTGATACCTGAAGAGATCCTGAACGTTCCGCTCTGTTGCCTCATACTGTTCAAACGTTCAATCATTTCACGTTGATAGGTCCACTTATGTGGCTTGACATACTCAGCCATGTACTTGTTCTCTCCTTCTGAGTTGAAAATAATTTGAAGGACCCAAAGCCTATGCTTTGACAATTACTCGACAAGCGGTTCCTGCTTGCCAGATCAGGTTGTTATCGCTCTCCAAGTTCAATTTAATCTCCACTTTCATGCTCAGCATAATTTCGTCCTCGAAACTCTCGAAGATCGAATGCCTATTGAGTGGTATTTCTGTGTTGACTTCTGAAGACGTTCCAAGAAATGTCTTTCGTAGTGCAAAGCATCTCTCTCTTCTGCAGCTCGACGTGTATCTAGGAAGAAGAACTGATTAGTCGCAACGTTCTTGAAGCTCCTATCATATTCGAGCAGGTTCCTAAGATTGACGGCGTGATTAACATCTGAACATTCATACAATTCTATGCCATTGACTTTCACCGTTATTTTCTGGATCAGACTGTGTGATACGTTTACGATGCCATTATGATCATCAACTGCGATATTGCCTCCAGCAAGAAGCGTAACTTTGAAGCGTACTTCGAATCGACCGTTATACCAATCAAAGGGAGTTGTCTCACCTTGATTATTAGCTACTAATCGATATCCAGTCTTTTTCTGAGATGCGCCACTTGTAACATTCGTGACCAGTGGTGCCTCAAGTTCAAAAACGGTATCCTCAAATATTTCTTCTAAGGACGGATTTTCTGAAACTCATAATTTTTTAATTTTTCAACATCATAGTCTAATACGCCGAGCACCACTACCCATTAACTGACTAACTCGCCGATTGATATTCGTTTGCGTTAATGCAGGCTTCGAAACAATAGGAGCTGCTGCTACGCTAGGAGCACTTGCAGCGGGATTCCGTTGTAAGAGTTCCATTATTTTATCTCCTGCTTTTTTTCCAGCGTACTCAACGACTTTTGGTGCAGATGTCTTACAAGCAGTCCCAAATAACTTTCGAGCAAATGATGAAGCCGTCGTTCTTAGCAATCCTCCTTCGAGAATGTGTCGATATTCCCATTTACCTGTTGCTGGATTATACTTTCGCTTATACTCGTAACGCATTTCTTAGGATTAAATTCATATGCCAATCAATGTCGTTCAGATCAATTGGTCTTCTAAGAGAGTCTGTAACATAAAAGCGAACAGCACTGAGATGACTACCACTCACTCTGTTAAATAATGAACGCTTCGACCTTTCCCTAAATGGATACGATATAATTAAGTTATCAGTTGGTATCACTATGAGCGTATCGCTTGCAAGGCCCGAATCGCTTATAATATCTGAATTAATATATGCAATACATCGATTCTGTTAGTAATGTTCGGTGCCTTGGAACCCTGTTCAGTAGCTAGAATGATCCTTGGCACGAAACCGATTAGTTCTCCGAACTTAGTTCCAGTCAAGTCCAGTTGGGCTTATCTCAACTACCACCTTGTATGTTGTTAACACGAATACGATTTTGATGCCTGTTTTACCATGTCTGTTGCGATCCATCATTCAGTGCAGGTAATCGTTGAGATCATCGTATGAGTACATGCCATTTGGGAAGGTAACATTTGCCCAAGTACTTCCTCCATCGTGAGAATATTTGATCTTGTTGTTTTCATACTTTTCTGTAACATTATGCCAGCTGTAGGTCATGGAGATTTTATCCACAGCTATTTCGTAAACTTGATCATTCGGGAGATTCAGTGGAGGCGTAAACATAATTGTGAAATCATTAGGCTTAGTTTCTTCACGTCTGATACGATCATATGACGAAATGAAGATTGCTCGTTCCGACATTATACCACGTATTCCTTCAATAAATTTCTCAGTTGGTAATTTTCAATAGTTCCCAAATGTTCTAGGGTATGCGCTACTTCACTGAACTCCCCCTTAACGGACTCCGATGTATTTCCAGCCTTTATGGAACCCCCGAGCAATTCGAGTCGATCGAGAAGATCTTCTGGGCTGTCGAAGTAAACTGTACCATGCTCCTGCTGCTGCACTCTTCTCTCCAAAGTTGATCTCCCACCGCGAACGTCCATCAAGCGTTTTTTATACCTCTTAATGACAGCAACATCGCTTCTTATAGCCGTTATTTCCTCTTTGTTTTTTCTATTTTTCCATCTCCTTTACTCAACCTTCCCAATTATCTCCCTAGGGATTTGTTCGTCTCACCGGCAGTCCAGATAAAATGATCATCCTTACCATCATCAAAAACTTTACTTGGTATTGAAAGTTTATACGTCCTTATCTGAAAAGCCTGCGTCGGGATTAGAGTACCGTTGTTCCAAGAGTGGTCCCTCTATTACACACGATTGCACGTCTTCAGCAGCACCTTCGATAGCCAACGGTGCTTTTGCTGGGCCCTCGATTGCCATCATTTGATTCAGTTGTTCATGCTCTTTTATCGCTTCAATGATAGGTTCGTACATCTCTTTATATCCTTCACGTCGATCTTGCTCTGCTTCGGTAACAGACTTTATCGCTTCACGAACATTTCGTATCATCTCCCCAGTTTCGATAGATGGAATCATATATCGTCTGAACTCTTCCAAATCCATTTGAAATGTAGCATATCAAAATATGAAAATTATTCAACATGGAAATCCCAAACTATGATGGGGCAGCAACTACATCGAATTTTAAGCAGTTGCACAAGTTCATGCCGAGAAATACATATAGAATGTTAATTACACGGCCTTCTGGATGTGGTAAAACAAATGTATTAACTCACACGATTATGGAACCGCTAGTTTATTACGATAAGCTGTATCTGTATTCAAAGAACCTCGAGCAGTGTTTGTTAACATACATAAGGTATGCATCACTCAACTTACAGTAGTTAAATATCATATGTGATACAATGCGTGTTTATTACTAGAAGTTATTTTCTTTATGATTTTGTAATTTTTTTTCTTTTTTATAATTTTGTAGCAAGAATGCATTTCGTAACAATAATACGGGATCGTGCGGGGCAACAAATACGTTACATGATCATGTATGCAGCCGCCATGTTGGATGACTACTGGTTATACAGCACATCGACAAAACAATAGCCGAATTTCTAATTCAGCCAATCTTGTATCGCCGAAACTTCCAGTTAAACCCACCTTCAAAGATTGTTCAAGCCAAACGCATTTCAATTGACACAAATGCGTTGATTTCTGTGACTGATGGGATGGACATAACGTCTGTGGTGATAAATTTAAACATCTATAACTCCAAATGAAAATACGTTATCGTTCGAAAATTTAATTGGTCCGAAGAATTAAGCAACAGAATTCCAAAATGTAAAGGCCACACCTTCACAAGATTTACAGCCTTGATTTAAGTTTTCTCATGACGTCAAATTCAACCCAGAAATTGCTTGCGATTCTTCATCAAAATGATTCTTTTCCTGATAGTTTTATGCTTGAACAACATCAATTTTTTAATTAACCCCAATTATTACTGAAATACGGCATAATTGAAATAGTCGGAACTAATCGTATACAAATTGCGTCTTATTAGTACATTTTATTGAAACTAACAGCTAGATAGTTTTGCCATACAGTGTTAGATAGTGTCCCCCTTCAGTGTTAGATACCTTCACAATACAGTGTTAGATAGTGCCGCCCTACAGTGTTAGATACCTTCACAATACAGTGTTAGATAGTGTCGCCATACAGTGTTATATAGTGTCATCATACAGTGTTATATAGTGTCGCCATACAGTGTTAGATAGTGTCGCCAATCAGTGTTAGATAGTGTCGCCAATCAGTGTTAGATAGTGTCACCATATAGTGTTAAGGAATCTTTTTGTTTAAGAAGAGAAATTGATTGTCTAATATGCAAAGCAGTCTGGTTTTGATACATTACATCTTGTGGTTGCTATTGCTGAATAGAACTGAGCAAGGAGTCTAACGGGAAGGGAAATATACAGCAGCGGCCGATTTCAGCACCGGTCAGTACGACTCTTTATATACTAACAAGTCTTTCTTTAGCACCGACCATTTAATATTGTTGGGGGGTGGAAGAATGATTTTCTAGCATGTTTTTAAAAAATTGCCCTATTTCACTATACGTCATAGTTTGTTTACATTTCACAAGATCATGAAAATGACGCAGAAACTGCAATTTTCTGCCTTTAAGAAAGAGTAACCGTTGTTTCTGTACACTGTAACTCACCAGTTCAGAATGAAATTTGTGAAGACGCCTTTGATTTTGGACTTTCAAATTCCGTGTTACTGTTGCCGGCACTGTGGGATTAAAGTGGGGGAGAACAAAATGTAAACAAACCAAAGTTGAGACCATCCATCCTTCTATCCATGCATCCACTTATTTTTCTTTAATTCTTCCTCCCTTTGATTGTTGTTTCCTCGATATTAAACCCGGATTTATTTCTTGCTTCTTGGCAGTCCAACACGGATGATGTGGTCTTTTCTGCTGGCCATATTGTTCTTCATAAGCAGAGCAGCCGAAGCAGGTCATGAGTTTAAATATCATGGCGTTGGTAAGTTATTTGGCGTTTATCTACAATTGCGTACCTACAGTCTCATCACTAACGGAAAGCACTGATATGTATTGATTACTGCATTTTTCAAAACTTTTTATGTAATTATTAATTTGTGCCGAGAAATTAAAAATACACTTGATGTGCTTTTGATTTGAGCGAGTCCCAGTGCCAAGAGTTCTTGTCAAGGTATACGGAATTAATACTGCGATTGATCAACTAAAAGTTGATATGGTATGTTCTTCGCCGTCACCCCGTGAGCATGAGGGTGGAAGTTTTAGCAATATTTCGAGTGCCAGTTCTTCGTTCGAAGCAAACAAATTGATCAATTTTAGTTGATCAATCTCAGCT
>JAOBYG010191750.1:0-10235 GCA_025403545.1 Epizoanthus stellaris
TGGCAGAATGGCCAGAATGTATTCCGTATATTCCTATTCCGGAATAAGAATATCCAAAACAAACGCGCCCTAAATGTGGACTCAATCTAGTTTGTATAGCCCGGTTAGTTTGATGGCCAATATATCGGTATCAACAAGGTAAAACAAGACATATTCCCTAAAAGAAATATCTAGGACCAAGCAAAATTACTTTAATAGTACCATTTGAAAAGTGTGGCCAATCTGACCGGTATGATCGCAAACAGAACGCAGCGATTCTCAAAACTCGCACTGGCCGATTCAGGGTGAAACAGTTCTCCAGTTTCGCGCGCGCGGGAATTTTTTTGACGCGCGCGCTGGTAAAATCGAACCTGCTCTCTTTGTGCGATGAAGGACTGATAAACTCCCGTATTACTTTGCTTCACTATTTGTTTCACTCATGGAAACTGAAGCAGATCCCGGATGCCAACTGACACGAACAGACTTATTTCGTTCAGAGAGTATCGCTACTGTTGTAAAGTCTAATTCATGAACCTTCACATGTGATTTTTAGTTGCCTTTTTCTATGTTGAAAAAGAGGCCGAACAAAATAGAAATCCTATAAACAAAAGCAGTTGCGATAAACGGAAAATGACACTGAAGTTATAAATTTTGTTTTTTTATCTTGCCGGATGTACAAAGACGTTTAGGTCAGGTTGGACTGAGGGCGGGAATTCGATGAGAAAAATCCGAAATACGTAAATCCGCTACTACCCCAGAAGGATATCACTGAACGCTTATTATGCCCCAAATGGCCATCTCCATAAAAGGTGTTGTTTCCTATCGCTCGACGGACCCATGCAAAGAAAACATGACCGACCCATATTTTTCGAAACTTCAATTAAAAAAAAGTGTGTTGTAAAAATGTTACAGGGGCTTTATCACGTTCCTTTTTATTTTTATTTTTTCCTTTCCCCGACCGACCGACCCGACTTTGAGAGACTGAGGGCGATGGGAAACGAAACATTTTATGGGGATGGCCTATTGTATAAACATGATTTTCAGTTGACGTTGGAAAGCTTAGTCTTCAAGACAAATGTATGGTCAAAGCTGTTGTACGGAAATTAATCCGGCTTTATCCCAACAAATGGAAAAGTCCTTAATTAGTCTGCCAAAAAAGAAACTGTTTTCCATGCCTTTGATTGCGAACTTAAAGTGTACCGATGAAGGGCAATAATTAAGCTGGCTAATCATCGTGTTGTATTATTAAAGTCTTGAATTAGTGATTGGGAGGCCACTAGGATGAAAATAGACTGAAGGTAGGAACGGTGGATATCAAAAGTGGACATAACCAATTTCTGAGAAAAGGGTGTACAATAAATAACAAAGCTTATTGTGAAGAACGCTGAACATAAAAGGACTATAATTGCTCTGCAAGAACTCAAGCCTCGTCCACACTTATACATCTCGAAAACGGAGATTTTTGAAAACGAGGGCTCAATCGACACGACTGCACCATAACGCCGCAGATTATGGTAACTAACTGAATACTTGTAAAAGAGGTGTTTTCATAAACGAAACACGTTTACCAAACTGAATTAATCATTGACTTGAACCACGTTTTAAAGTTTTGTGGACAAAAATGCAAAACTCCAGCCCACCTTTCTTTTGTGTTTATTGCAGTTTGATTTTACCTTTTTGTTTTGCTTGAACAGTAATTATAACTTGTGTTTGGACCACCTCAACGTACAGCAAGTGATATGGCTTCACGCGGCGGATGGCCAATTAGTTCACTGTTCTCGATCTGTTGCTGCGGTTTACCATTTGATTATTAGATTAGATACTCTGGAAGTTTTGTTTTGTTGAAGCGATAGCATCTAACCACTACCTTCAATACTGTAATTAAAGCATTCATTAATAGCTGTTTACACGCAATAATGACTTATTAATTGCCTCTTATCCTTTCAAGATCTGGTAACCTAGCTGAGATCTGTAGCAAGCAAATGATGTATTAAAATCGCCAAATGACAGAAATCCATTCCGAGAGATATGCTTCAAATTATCACTCAATAATAGCGTTTGTAATTTGTTGAGCTACGCGCACTCGAGAATTAAGTTTTGCAAATTGTCTTGTCAAAATAATTATCCTGAAGACTTTTAAGTCTTTAAGCAGAATTAGGCTTCATTCAAGTCTTCAAAACTCGTGTTGTGAGAAAAAAAAACTATATGCTCTATGAAAACCGTATCGTGTTGTATCGTAATGGTGCATCTACAAGGCCAAATCAATTTATAGCTGCTCACAGCCAGGGTACATTTAAGATCTAACCTCACAAAAATATTAGTTGAGGTGCCACTGTTTAATGGAATTTTAAATTAGTAGTTGCATCCATTTATTTGTAATGAGCCTTTTTATATCTTTTTGTTTACTCTCCTACAATCGATTAGAAAAGTTGGTAAATAGCGTGCAGCCAAGCGAAGGAAAACAGATTAATGGCATGCGGTGCTCTCGAGAGAATAATTTCGAATTCTATAATTCTAGAACGACCACAAAGAGAAATTATTTTGTTATAAAACTGTGGCATATCCAAAAGTGTGAGTTGACATTAAACATTCTCGGAGAGTTTCCCATTTTATTTAGCAAGTTTTAACGAGCAAAAACACTGAAGAAAAGATTACCCATTTACTTTGGAAGCAAAACATGCAAGAATTTCGAATCATCGACGGCAAAATGAAAAGAGCATTTTTGTGACAAACATAAATTATAAATTGAACAGTGAAACCGCCTAAATGCGAACTTCAAGAAGCGCCGTAATAGCTGTGGAAATATTTACAATAGTATATATGTGTTAAAACGCATTTTAGGAAAGTTAACTACGAGCTTTCGGCATATCCAGACGTACTCTTTAATGAGACCTTTTAGAAAGAAATCATAAAGAGCTCTCGGAACTTTTAGGAAACTCAAGGTCTACATAGAAACGAAACTTTACCTGTTACGAAGGTCCAATTCAAATTCAATTAAATGTGGTAGAACTACCACTGTCGAATTTAAATGTCAAGTTTCTGTCGAATTTATTCACTAGAATTGAATTTCGATCCAATTCGTCAGTGAGGAATTACTGAAATTCAACAGATACGCGACGTTTGAACCAGTAGTCGCATTTCTGCTGAAATTGTTACAGAACTGAATTTCGTCTCAATTCAGGAGCTAAATTTGCGAAATTCGCAGTTTGAATCAACATTTTCATTTAATGCAGTTTATAATGAATTAAATTCGAGAAGTCAAAAATGCGATAATAGAAACTGGCCTAAAACATGTAAATTTGGATTTCGGAGGGAAACATTGCAATGTCCGCAGTGTCGATACCTTCCACAAAAGAAAAGGCAAACGCAACATAGATGATAAACTGTGGTTACAGCGTATTAATTATTTGGATGATTTTTACTCAAAAGTGCCATATTATAAACTTAGAACGGATCTTGTCCATTTTGAGGTCACCCAATGTGCAGGTGTTTGTAAAACCAAACTAAAGGCCAAGGTCTGTTCAATACTCTATGTTTTTATCCCACACTCTAATAATGAAAAGAAAGGCAACAAATGAATTGGAAAAAAAGAAAGGGTGTTCTGTAAGTACAATGGCAAACTTCAACCGAGAACACTTATAGATCATTAAGCGCCGGAAATGCCAAAACTCAGTAACAGGCTTAACAGAAGTCCTTGTTTTGGCGCGAACTACACAAAGCCTGCTTCACAGCGGGAATGGTTCAAGCATTTCACTTTATTATGATCCCAACTGTTAAGTGACAAATTAAGCAGCTTTATACTGTAAATTACGACCCTTAGACCACAATTATTCAGTTTAAACCCACAAAGTGCCCACTTGAGATTATGTTGAACTTACAACAGTCAAGTAAATACAAGGTTATTAAAATTGTAATCGTTAGACAGTATCTTGTGCAGACCAATAGCACAGAGCCCGCTGCAGATAATAAAAATCTTTGTACAAAAAGTTTAATAAAGCAAGTTTAACTGGCCCTTATTAATTTCTAAGTTGTTTACAATCTTCTAACTGTGGTCTAGAAAGGGCTATTATGAAATACACAGTGGTCAATCCTATTTCCTCATGTTCGGCTTAACAGGTGAAAATCTAGAACGAAAACAACAATTTTTTCAATTCTAACGTGACATACAATTAATGTGTACGTACATAAGAAGTACATTGAGAAATGGACAGTTTGCTGGTCAACAGTGCAATGGAATAATTTGGCAAATAATCTCCCGTGTTAACAACACCTCGTTAGGAGAGTTCATAAAACTGAAGACCCGAGGAAAGTTGATCAATCCCTAATTAATGCCTCCATTGAGCAACTTTCACAATTATTCACGTTTTATATTGATTTAAACAACCAATGTCTTAATAATACTTGCTTTTAAAGATGCACACAAAAGTTCACATTGAGTGAGTTAATAAAGTTATTCCGACACTCCCCGAGAGCAAATACACGCGCGGCCGCTAATTAGCTCTCTTAACGCGAGAGTACACTTTGAAACAAGTACGTACAAAACATAAAACTCCATATTCGAGCGTTTGTCACCATTATACAATGTTTAAAAATCAAAACAAGGCCATCCGACACAGCTGGTAGTTAAAACATTTAACAGGTGGATGGATTCAGTGAAATAAATGCTTTTGTCAGATTTTGAGTTGAGTTCTTTAGAAGCCTTGACAAGCCAGTTTAGAAGTTACCAGAGGCCTACTTTTGTTGATTTATTCGCCATTTACTGTGAAAGAGGGGGGTAATTACGGTTGGTTTAAATGATCTAAGTTTTTCCATTCACTTGTAAAGTTCAAGCGGGGGGTATATTTCAATTATGGTTTTTGTTTGTCAACAGGTGATAAGCACACGCGCGATTGTTTGGCAATCACGCGTTGAATAGCTAAATACAAACAAAGAGTCTGTGTTTGTACGAACCCTCACGGCCGTTGACTGGCCCTAGTCCAGTATTAAAAGAGCCCACAAAGCTGTCTTTGCTTGTATTGAGGCTCAACAAGTCACTCTTCCGCTTCACACGTGTGTCTGCATAAAACGTTATTTCAAAAGCAGAAACAATTGGTCGAGTTAGCGAAAGAACAGGCAAGTAAAAGTTAAAGCCAAAACTAGCTAGTGCACTTTTAAAAAGTTGCTATACTTATTTATATTCAATATTAGTTGCGCTTCATTATTCAACTAACTTTGGGATTTTTACACAGCCTGTGGTACGACTACAAAACTAGTGTCAGCTTTTGACGGAGAAAATGCCGAAGTCATTCCTTCTGAAACGGCGGAAGCAGCCAAGCCCAGTTTTCCTCGAGAATTCTCAAATGCAAAAAGGTAAGTTAAAATGTGGTTTAGACTAAATACTTATGAATGCATAGTTAAACTAAAAGTAAAATATTGTGGGATTTTAACCTGTTCGTGGTTTTTTGCGATGGCAGTTTGGGTAATTTTGATAGTAAATGCATGAACTTTATTTTTCTTGCAGAACCATTTGCAGAAAGGTTGCCTTCAACAGGCGGGGAATCCGCTTACATCAGCTACATTTCCACAACTACTCGGCCTTCTATTCGAGAAATATCGCCCAGCTTCATTGGAAGAAGCCCATTTCCTAGCGGAGATATGAATCACAACATACTAACTTCATTCAGTGAGTTTCCAGACCTCATATCTCCATTCAACCATTTCAAAAGACAAATGAAGGCAGACGAGTTGAATTTGGATTTCATGAGAGAAAACGAATTATCAAAACTTAGAGTTGAAGGAGTGTGCAAGAAAGGTGACTCTGAAAAGGGTGCTAGAAAAGCAGACACGCATGCAGCTCATTTCCACTTCGCTCCAAATGCCGGCAAGAAAATGCCTTCCACGAAAATCCTTGAGGATGATGTAAAGCAGCCATTAAAATGCGAACAGTGTGGTAAAATCTTTAAGACAAAGTACACGCTAGCTATTCATCTAAAAATGCCCTCTCACACCAATGCCCGACCTTTTGTCTGTGGCACGTGTGGAAAAGGTTTTCGCCTTTCGAGTACTTTATGCCGACATAAGATCATTCACACTTCTGCTAAGCCCCATCGATGCCAAATTTGTCAAAAAGCATTTAATCGATCCTCGACTTTAAAAACTCATGTACGCACGCATAGTGACGTGAAAGAGTTTATGTGTGAGGTATGTGGCAAAGGTTTTCACCAGAAAGGTAACTTGAGAAATCACGCCTTAATTCACACGGGCGAAAAACCATATAGATGTCGTCTCTGTGAGAAGGCTTTTAACAAGCTCTCAAATCTGAAATTTCACATGCATATTCATACAGATAATGCGCCCTACCGATGTCGATATTGTAAAGTTAGTTTTTCGAGACGGTGCGATTTGAAACACCATTTATCTGCAATACACAAGAAAGATTTAATGGTACCCAGTCCCTAAATATTGTATTAATTTCACTTAAAATGCTGCATGTTGCAGTTTTTAGTTGCACAAGAAAGGTTAGCGAAAGTGAAATGTTTATCACTTAAAAAGATTTTGACTTTTTAGAATTAGCAGATATCGTTATAAAATGACTTTTCGCTTTTCCAAATGCGTGTATATACACACTTTTTATCTTTGCATGGCTGTTTTTGCAGTTCCTTAAGAGAAATGTACTTCTTCCTAAAGAAATTTAAGCTGAGTGTATGTTTTTAAAATTCTAAAACGAAAACTTATAAATTCCATATGGCATATGCAAGAACTGCTTCAATTGTGCAGTTTCTATTAAATGGTTTCTAACAAACTTCAATTGTTCTTTACAAGAATGCCGTCAAATGTGTTTTCAACAGACATAGGTAGATTATTATTGTACAATCACGAATTTTTGAAAAATGCATACAATAATATCTGACAGGTTAAACTGATCGACTCAAATATAGGTTCCAAAAGAACTCAGTTCGGAACTCATTAAAGAAATACAGATAATGTTTGGAACTGCTATCAATGCACAAATCTTGCATATTATAGTGTACAAAGGAATATAGAGGTATAGATATATATATAGATATAACAGTTTCGTTAAAGGTTAATGGGAAACGTATAAATGATACGAGCGCTATAAAGTATCGGGTAGGACAAAGTTAGTTATAAACTTTAGCTTACGTGAAATGTGGTTGGAATGGTACTAAGTTTCAACTCATGCACGCAAGTTCAAAATCACAATGTTTGTATACTTTTCTTCTTTTGTTTTAGGTTCTATGGATTACGATTTATGTTTTTTTTATTATCCGTTGACCCTTCTTGAAATAGCTTTTAGAGCTATTGACAAGATTCGAACTGTAAAGAAATACGAAAGCATGTTAGTTATAGCCCAATGCACTTAGTTATAATGATTGTTTATTGACTTTGTATAATATATCCAGTTCAAAGATAACTGTTAAAACAATCAATAAAGAAAATCTATTCAATAAAATGGTCTGACCTGATTCTTTCTAACAGCGAAATCTTAATCTGCTTCCGTGATCAGTAAACGTGTCCTGTTTTGCCGTGTAATTTCCAAACCATGTTTTTGTTGGCACGCGTACTGCGGAATCAATGTACCTGCCAACTGGAATATCAAAGACAGCGGCCCTGTTGTCTGTATACTTTCTCATCTGTATCACAATCCTAGTATTTCGTGATGAAAATAATAACATCATTTTGGAGAAGAAGAAACGGTTGTTCCAGGACAAGTTTTAAGCTCCAGATTCTCATCCCAATAAGTAAAGGGTTGCTCACTGCCAGACCACTAAGCCGCAATATATATTTTAGGGACACTAGGACCGTGTGCAAGAAATCTAATGACAGTGATATTGATGGAAGTTGATCGATCGAGATAAACTGCAAATAATAAAGATATATTAAACCGCGCAAGTATTCCCTTCCCTTCTAATTTTGAACCCCAGAAAAATATATATACAATTTATTTATTTATTACTGTATAATAATAATAATAATAATTATTATTATTATTATAATCATTTTTGTAGGTATTACTGGAAACGCTTGTTTGATTACTTCTTCTTCTTGCTCTTGCTCTTGCTCTTGCTCTTGCTCTTGCTCTTGCTCTTGCTCTTGCTCTTGCTCTTGTTCTTGGTTCCTTTTGTTATGATGGGGATTACTCGTTGCAATATTCATTTGTTTTTAAACTGTTCGTTCGATGTGATCGCTTGGTCATATAAAAAGCCATAAACGAGTTCTGTTCGATCCAACTGACAACACAAAACCACATAAATCTCAGGTGTAGAGTACCAAGAGAAACGCCCTTCAAAAGGAATTGTTTTCTTAATGGACAAGATTGGAAGACGATAATCTTGATAAAAGCTTTATTGTGGTTTAGCTTCAACAAAAAGGGAGTGAATAAATAGGGAAACAATATGTATGGATGTGTTACGTATGATAAGTGGATATAACCTTTCCAAGCACATGATATTAATCGAACAATTAATCCCTTGGTTAGACACCGTGTCTGTTCACGAGTTTGACTTTATAACTGCTCATGCGATGACTTAGACTTGCTCATGGCTGGTAAGAACGAACTAAAGCTAATTGGCAACTTGTATTCATATATAAATAGCATTTTGAGGCTTGTAGTTATGTTATTTGAGCTGAACCCCTAGCGAGTATTTCCCCCACAAACCGTTCGTAGTAATAAATTGCACTGCCGAACATACCCATGAGTAAATATTTTATATTCGTGCCAAAACAAACCTGTGTGTTGCAATATTTGACCGGCTAAGCCACTTCACTTTCGTTATTCTGAAATTGATGAAGTAATACCGAACAATTTTCTTTTTTCTCATGTTATTGATAGAAGCAATATCATTATTAGTCAAAAAGCGTCGTGTTAACCTGCATGCGTTGACCTTTCGCGGTATTTTCCGCCATCTTGAAAATGGGGCGCACTTGACAGCAGTTAGTGAATTATGGTAAATGTATGGGAAATTTATCAACTTTTATCTTTTATATTCCCTTTGCTAATAATCAGACAGCAAAATGGAAACCTTCGCTAAACAGCCACTGGCACTTGCATGTTTTAAGCTAAAAATCAGTTGTTATTACCTAAATGATCGCTAGTTATAAGAAATTTAAAATTTTACCAAATTATTTTATTCCCGTCTCGGATTTCAACTTGATCAATAACAGAGATTTGTTTTGATATTCAAGATATCTGTCGTTACAGCTCGCCTTTCGATATGATGTATCTACTTGAGAAAATGTTCAGTAATGCATCCGAAGAGATTGCATGAGCAGAGTTACATCGGATTGAAGTTGATAAATTGTCCACGCACTTGCTGTAATTGTCATCAAGTTTGGCCCATTTTCAAGATACCGTGAATAGGTCTTTCTGTTGGAACGTTTTAACGGTAGACATGATACCTCAAGGTATTGCAGGAGTTACGCAAGTTTCAAGATGGGCCGGTCTACACCATATTTACTGAGAATTATATATAGTCAAATATTACATATAATATTGAGTTTTAGAGACTTAGAATTTCACTATTAGTATTACGTAACAGTTTGTTTACATTTTATAAACTCAAGAAAAAGTTAAAAGACGCACAAACTGCACTTTTCTGCCTTTAAGAAAGAGATTCCTTTGTTTCTGTACATTTTAAGTAATTTTCAGAATGAAATTTGTGAAGCCTCCTTCGATTTTGGACTTTCAAAATCCGTGTTACTATTGCATTGTGGCATTGAAGTGGAGGGAAACAAAATGTAAACAAACCACATTTCAGGCCGTGTCGGAGACTAGCGAAGCTGTGAAACAAGTTTGTTGCTACATCTCAGTTTTTATATGATATTAAAATGATATCAATTTGATGAATTTGAACCTTTACCATTAAAATAAACTACTTTTTTCATTACATTCATTTTGAAGAAACCAATATGATGTACTAGTGAAATGTAGGGCAAATAATTGACTTGGAACTTGTACAAATATTGCACATGTCGGGAACCAGTAACAACGCAGCAAACAATGCATGAATTCTAAACTCGTATGCCAACAAGCTGCATGTCCAGCTGTAAACAAAATGAGAATTTAGATAATGCTATATATAATTGGTTGGCGTTTCAGCACTCATTTAGTCATATTTTTCATGAAAATATATATACTTGAACAACTTTCTATTCAATAATGTCAGTCAATTTTTGATAGTCTAGAAATATTGAGATATTAGCCATGTCTGATAAAAGGCTGTCGGAAAATCGAATTGTTAACGCTTAACGTCAAATGG
>JAOBYG010191861.1:0-10234 GCA_025403545.1 Epizoanthus stellaris
AAAGTTTGGACATCGCCAATTTTAGTCTTGATGCTATTTAAGGCCTTTATTCCATGCCGATAAGACTTGACTACATAAAAGCTGATTCACGCAGCTGCATCTCGGAAGAAACTTCTCTAGCCTGTTTCACAAACGGACTTAAACAGCGCTTTGAGATTGCAAGGCCGTTTGCACGCAGGCTAACTGTTAATTTTATTCACGTTATTATCACCACTATGCTAGTAATAATAATAATAATAATAATAATAATAATAATAATAGTAGTGGAAACCCTTGAAGAGCTGTAGAAGAAGTGTAACTTCACGAATAGCTTTTCTGTATGAACAGGAAGTACTTCTAGTTCTTGCGCATGTCCTTTGAACCTAAAGTAGACCACTGAACCAGATTAATTCTATAATGCTCCAGTTCAACAACAAAAGATCGAGAACATTTATTTTTGTGGCCAGTTTTTTGGAGGTCACCTCGTTGGTATATACTTAAACAATTATTCTCTTCAATCTCGGTGAATAGTGGCTTTTGTAATATTTACCTCAAAGCTTCGCATCTCGGTAAATATATATTCTGCCACTATTTTGCTCGATTTCAGAGAATAATTGTGATATATATTTATATACTGTAAGTTGGAACATTGGCAGAACTATGTTAGCACTATGCAGTTGTTGCAATATGCTTGGAACATTAGAAGAAATTATTTTAGGATTATGCAGGAAACTACTGTGATGTGAATAGCGAAGAAGCGTCTAATATTCAAAATGCGTTGGAAGTGAGTAGGAAACACACGTAATCAAGTTCGAACACCCAAATATCCGAAGCCCCAAAGTCCAACTACTACACTTTAAATCTCAAATTCCAAACTCCCAAAACCTGAACAAATTAAATATATAAATAACATCTTAAATATACAAATTAAATCAAATCTAAGTAGGACAACCCTCGTCGATTTAAATTATATTCCATAACAGTTGCGTTCAGTTTTAATATTACAAATATGGCACTATGCTTCCATATTCTCAATTTGACCCTCGAACGGGCAACATATTGGATATTTGGACCCCATGATTTTCGTTACCGTTGCCAATAGAGACTAGCCTTTTGGCACGTATGTAGTTCATACTTTACTAATTAAATTCCATGGCAACAGTCATCGGTTAATTAATTCCTGTTGGCATAGTAACACTTGTTCCAAAACACGTCCGTCATAACGGCCGCCATGTTGGACTTTTCGATTTCTTATTTTTTGCTGATTTCCAGCCGAATAACTACAAACAAGTAAAAATGCACTGTTTATCAGCTAGAAACAACAAAATAAACAATAAAAATATAAAACCAGAGTTTAAACCATCATTTTCTAAAGCAAATCCTAATTTGCATAATTAATTCAGCATAAATTCTAAATTGTGACATCGTCTAATTAATGTCACAAACGTTCTCGTTAATTAAGGTACAGCTACTGAAAGTTTTATCATAATTGCTTTAAAAACAAAAACTGTAGGCCCGAAAAATCATACCCCCTTTGCAGTTCGAGGATTAAAGCTTTCTTGCCTTTTCTCCTCAAAAATATATCATGCATGTTTCATAACTAACACTGTGTACGCTTTTGGCTTAACTTGATAATCCATTCTGTGTAAAGAACTGAGTTAAACAATCGCAGCTTTTCATTTCCATATTGCAGTTTAAATGGATGAATATAATTAATTTTTCTAGGCGAGTAATGCAACCAAACATTGAAGCCATTGTTAATCGTAGCACTCCATCCATAGAAGAAATGAATATCCACCCCTTTCACATACAAAATATCTTCAGATTTCTCCAGCAAATAAGCAATTGTTGGTACAGCGACTTCAAGAAAAACCTTCTTGGCGAAGAAAATAGAGGAATATTGTCGAAAAGTATTAGAGAATTTTGAAGGAATATAAAAAAAATCAGATAGCAGATTGAAACAGCGTAACGTCCTTTTACCGTTTCTGAATATAATTTTTAGCGAACGCTTACTCTCGTCGGTATGGATACTAGCAATAGTTTGCACAGCTTGACCACATCTTAATAAAGCGTCATGTGGTGCATGCCACCAAGACCAGGAATCCGTTGGTGTTTTAAACATTTCTTGAGAACCATTAGTGGGAAACTTGTTAACCAGCTCAAGCCATATTTGGTCTCGATCAAGGTTAACTAAGTTCCAATAGTTCACAATCATATCATCGCTGACGTATAAATATCCGTCATATTCAGGATGCTGTCGCATAGCCACGCCCATACACTCGTAACCATAGTAACCATGATGAATAGCCACCTGTGTCACGTTGAATGTTTCACTTGTCTTTGGGCCGCAGTACATGATTGAGGGGAAAGCAGGTCTGTAGAATTTGTCAAGTAAGGGTATACTGTCATAGAACGGATAGTTGAAGACAACAACCAGCAGTATTTTGGCAAAGATATGTCGCAGGCAAACGGGAGAAGTATAATTCTGTGCCGTCTCCATTGTAGAGGTGTTACTGTCTTCAAAAATAGTGTTCCAGCCGATGTAGCTATTTGCATTCCAGTGTTGCAATCTGCTTGGTTTGAAATTAGTTGAATCTAATAACGGCCAAAAATGGTGTTAATGACGTATGATGAACCTATGACCTAGGATGAGGTATATCATAGTGTAGTGGCCCCAGTGGGAATACCGATAATAATTATATAGATAAATATGTAAATGTACAGCTCGTTTCTTGTATGCACAACAAGTTTGTGTGTAACATAGTGATACGATGTTGAACTAAATGTGCAATTTCTAACTCTTACCAGGCCAAAGATATATTGCAACATAAAGTGCCAGCATTACTGCTACCCAAGTACGGAAGAACTTGCACGCAAGACCATTGCCCATCCATGAATGCTGAAATGTAAAGGAAACGTGCTGTGAAAGGCTCAAAAGTGATGCTGTGATCCGTGTATTCGGTCGGTGAGGTGATGCGCAAACTGGGTCCAGTAATTGTTTCCTTCACTGCTGAATTGTTGCAGGCCGGAACGCACTATCGATGGTGAACTAGTAACGCTAGGTATTCCCCTATAATTCCAATTAGCCTATTTGGAACTCATGCTTAGCTTGTCCAGGTATTTTCTAAAATTAAAATACTGCACTACGAATTGCCGAGTC
Organism: Epizoanthus stellaris; assembly: GCA_025403545.1. Taxonomy (NCBI): domain Eukaryota; kingdom Metazoa; phylum Cnidaria; class Anthozoa; order Zoantharia; family Epizoanthidae; genus Epizoanthus; species Epizoanthus stellaris. The sequence continues at coordinate 3,140 of JAOBYG010191861.1, forward strand.
ACTTAGTTATTTTAAATTGAAATTGAAATCCTTCCATTATTAAAATAGTTTAGCATAGGTAGTTTTAGCACATCATTATATTTGAAATTTTTAACATTGTTATTGTAACTGAGATTTTTAATTATCTGTATTTCTTGATTACTTTTCTTTCATGAAAAAGCATTGAGATCGTGAAATAATTTTGATAAATGACGCCCGCAAAAAGAACCCCGGACGGATTGCGTTTGTAGAGGGGGGGGGGGCTGATTCAACCCGCCATCCTGAGAGAGAGTGTGTAGATAAAAAATGTTAACTTATTCACTTTAACTCAATATACTGTAGATAGAAAGCTAAAATGCGTTACATCAGTGGTGTATTCAAGGGTTTAAACATCATAAATGTTAGCAGCAGTAAAGGGAAAGATATGAAAAATAAAGATCTGCAGTTCAAAGACAATTGCTACACTCAGTCAATAGAAATAAAAATACGCATATTCTAGCTAATAGAAACATATGTGAAGAACCTTAATTAGTTACGATTGTTCTAATACATTTGTAACAAATGTTGAATACCCAAAACTAGTACCGCCTAGTAATTCATTAATTTGCTCAAAAGTGAACATTCGTACACTCTAGAATCTAATTTTTCTTCTTAACTACAGTTCCGTAAGATGCTGAGCTTTTGATGTAATTGTTAGTAGTATCAGTTAGTTTAGAGTCTAAACAGTAACATTATATATAGCATTAATGATGATTTCCTATAACTTTCATCTAAGAACTCTTTCGTTCATCAGAAACACCAATGATGGATATTACTGCACAGCATAGTGGCCTTGTGATGCAAAATCAATCTGCTAACGAATTCTTGCTCTAAATGTCAGCTTGAAAATTAATGTTAAAATTTAGCAATATTTCTCTACTTCGATATCTCATTGTAGTAGAAGACTAACTATACACTCTGTACAACCCGGCTTTTGCCACTACACCAGTTACGGGAGTCACTATAAGAATACTCTACCTATACACTCTGTACATCCAGCTTCTGCTAGTAGACCAGTTGCGGGACTCACTATATGAATACTCTAGCTATACACTCAGTACATCCCAGCTTTTGCTACTACACCAGGGGAGGGACTCACTATATGAATACACTAGCTATACACTCTGTACATCCCAGCCTTTGTTACTGCACCAGGGGAGGGACTCACTATATGAATACTCTAGCTATACACTCAGTACATCCCAGCTTTTGCTACTACACCAGGGGAGAGAGTCACTATATGAATAATCTAGCTATACACTCTGTACATCCCAGCTTTTGCTACTACACCAGGGGAGGGAGTCACTATATGAATACTCTAGCTATACACTCAGTACATCCCAGCTTTTGCTACTACACCAGGGGAGGGAGTCACTATATGAATAATCTAGCTATACACTCTGTACATCCCAGCCTTTGTTACTGCACCAGGGGAGGGACTCACTATATGAATACTCAGTACATCCCAGCTTTTGCTACTACACCAGGGGAGGGACTCACTATATGAATACTCTAGCTATACACTCAGTACATCCCAGCTTCTGTTACTACACCAGGGAAGGGACTCACTATATGAATACACTAGCTATACACTCAGTACATCCCAGCCTTTGTTACTACGCCATGGGAGGGACTCACTATATGAATACTATAGCTATACACTCAGTACATCCCAGCTTCTGTTACTACACCAGGGGAGGGACTCACTGTATGAATACTCTAACTGTACATTCTGTTCATCCCATTTTCTGTTACTACACCAGGGGAGGGACTCACTATATGAATACTCTAGCTATACACTCAGTACATCCCAGCTTCTTTTACTACACCAGGGGAGGGACTCACTGTATGAATACTCTAACTGTATACTCTGTTCATCCCATTTTCTGTTATTACACCAGGGGAGGAGCTCACTATATGAATACTCTAGCTATACACTCAGTACATCCCAGTTTCTGTTACTACACCAGGGGAGGGACTCACTGTATGAATACTCTAGCTATACACCCAGTACATCCCAGCTTCTGTTACTACACCAGGGGAGGGACTCACTGTACGAATACTCTAGCTGTACACTCTGTACATCCCATCGTCTGTTACTACACCAGGGGAGGGTCTCACTATATGTATACTCTAGCTATACACTAAGTATATCCCAGCTTGTGTTACTACACCATGGGAGGAACTCACTATATGATTACTATAGCTATACAGTCAGTACATCCTAGCCTTTGCTACTACACCAGGGGAGGGACTCACTATATGAATACTCTAGCTATACACTCTGTTCATCCGAACTGTTTCTACTACACCAGGGGAGGGACTCAGTATATGAATACTCTAGCTATACACTCTGTACATCCCAGCCTTTGTTACTGCACCAGGGGAGGGACTCACTATATGAATACTCTAGCTGTACACCCTGTACATCCCATCTTCTGTTACTACAAAAGGGGAGGGGCTCAGTATATGAATGCTCTAGCTATACACTCTGTACATCCCAGCTTCTGTTACTACACCAGGGGAGGGACTCACTATATCAATACTCTAGTTATACATTCAGTACATACCAGCTTCTGTTACCACACCATGGGAGGGACTCACTATATGAATACTATAGCTATACACTCAGTACATCCCAGCCTTTGCTACTACACCAGGGGAGGGACTCACTATATGAATACTCTAGCTATACACTCAGTACATCCCAGCTTCTGTTACTACACCAGGGGAGGGTCTCACTATATGAATACTCTAGCTATACACTCAGTACATCCCAGCTTCTTTTACTACACCAGGAGAGGGACTCACTATATGAATACCCTAGCTGTACACTCTGTACATCCCATCTTCTGTTACTACACCATGGGAGGGACTCACTGTATAAATACTATAGCTGTACACTTTGTACATTCCATCTTCTGTTGCTACACCAGGGGAGGGACTCAGTATATGAATACTCTAGCTATACACTGTGTACATCCTAGCTTCCGTTACTACACCAGGGGAGGGACTCACTATATGAATACTCTAGCTATACATGTACACTCAGTACATCCCAGCTTCTGTGACTACACCAGGGGAGGGACTCACTGTATGAATACTCTAGCTGTACTCTCTGTACATCCCATCTTCTGTTACTACACCAGCAGAGGGACTCACTATATGGATACTCTAGCTATACACTCAGTACATCCCAGCTTCTGTTACTACACCAGGGGAGGGATTCACTATATGAATACTCTAGCTATACTCTCAGTACGTCCCAGCCTTTGTTACTTCACCAGGGGAGGGACACACTATATGAATACTCTAGCTATGCACTCAGTACATGCCAGCCTTTGTTACTATGCGAGGGGAGCGACTCACTATATGAATACTCTAACTATACACTCTGTACATCCCAGTTTCAGTTACTACACCAGGGGAGGGGCTCACTATATGAATACTCTAGCTATACATTCAGTACATCCCAGCCTTTGTTACTACACCAGGGGAGGGACTCACTATATGAATACTCTAGCTATAAATGTACACTCAGTACATCCCAGCGTCTATTACTACCTCAGGGGAGGGACGCACTATATGAATACTCTAGCTATACACTGTCTACATCCGAACTTCTTTTACTACACCAGGGGAATGACTCACTACACACTCAGTACATCCCAGCCTTTGTCACATCACCAGGCGAGGGACTCACTATATGAATACTCTAGCTATAAATGTACACTTAGTACATCCCAGCGTCTATTACTACCTCAGGGGAGGGACGCACTATATGAATACTCTAGATATACACTGTGTACATCCGAACTTCTTTTACTACACCAGGGGAATGACTCACTATATGAATACTCTAGCTATACACTCTGTACATCCCATCTTCTGTTACTTCACCAGGGGAGGGACTCACTATATGAATACTTTAGCTATAGACACAGTACATCCCAGCGTTTGTTACTACACCAGGGGAGGGACTCACTATATGAATACTCTAGCTATACACTCAGTACATCCCATCTTCTTTTACTTCACCAGGGGAGGGACTCACTATATGAATACTTTAGCTATAGACACAGTACATCCAAGCTTCTGTTGCCACACCATACCAGTGGAGGGACTCACTATATGAATACTCTATCTATACACTCTGTACATCCAAACTTTTTTTACTGCACCAGGGGAGGCACTCACTATATGAATAGTCTGGTATACTCTCTGTACATCCAAACGTTTTTACCACACCAGAGGAGGGACTCACTATATGAATACTCTAGCTATACACTCTGTACATCCCAGCTTCTGGTACTGTACCAGGGGAGGGACTCGCTATATGAATACTCTATCTATACACTCTGTACATCTGAACCTTTTTTACTACACCAGAAGAGGGACTCACTATATGAATATTCTAGCTATACACTCTGTACATCCCAGCTTCTGTTACTACACCAGGGGAGGGACTCACTATATGAATACTCTAGCTATACACTCAGTACATTCCAGCCTTTTTTACTAGACCAGGTGAGGGACTCGCTATATGAGTTCTCTAGCTATACACTCTGTTTATCCGAACTTTTTTTGCTACACCAGGGGAGGCACTCACTATATAAATACTCTGGTATACTCTCTGTACATCCAAACCGTTTTTTAGTACACCAGAAGAGGGACTCACTATATGAATACTCTAGCTGTACACTCTGTACATCCCAGGTTCTGGTACAACACAAGGGGAGGGACTCACTATATGAATACTCTAACTATGCACTCAGTACATCCCAGCCTTTGTTACAACACCAGGGGAGGGGCTCACTATATGAATACTCTAGCTATACACTCAGTACATCCCAGCCTTTGTTACTACAGCAGGGGAGGCACTCACTACATGAATACTCTAGCTATACACTCAGTACATCCTAGTCTTTGTTACTGCACCAGTGGAGGGATCCACTATAAGAATACTCTAGCTATACACTCTGTACATCTGAACCTTTTTTACGGCACCAGGTGAGGCACTCACTATATGAATATTCTAGCTATATACTCTGTACATCCAACTTCTGTTACTACACCAGGGGAGGGACTCACTATATGAATACTCTAGCTATACATTCAGTACATCCCAGCCTTTGTTACTACACCAGGGGAGGGACTCACTACATGAATACTCTAGCTATACACCCAGTACATCCTAGCCTTTGTTACTACACCAGGGGAGGGACTCATTATATGAATACTCTAGCTATACACTCGGTACATCTGATCCTTTTTTACTGCACCAGGGGAGGGACTCACTATATGAATATTCTAACTATACACTCTGTACATCCCAGCTTCTGTTACTACACCAGCGGAGGGACTCACTATATGAATACTCTAGCTATACACTCAGTACATCCCAGCCTTTGTTACTAGACCAGGTGAGGGACTCGCTATATGAGTACTCTAGCTACACACTCTGTACATCCGAACTTTTTTTGCTACACCAGGGGAGGGACTCACTATATGAATACTGTAGCTATACACTCAGTACATCCCAGCTTCTGTTACTACACCAGGGGAGGGACTCACTATATGAATACTTTAGCTATACACTCAGTACATCCCAGCCTTTGTTACTACACCAGGGGAGGGACTCACTATACGAATACTCTAGCTATACACTCAGTACATCCCATCCTTTGCTACTAGACACCAGGAGAGGGACTCGCTATATGATTACTTTATCTACACACTGAGTTCATCCCAGCCTTTGTCACATCACCAGGGGAGGGACTCACTATATGAATACTCTAGCTATACACTCTGTACATCCCATCTTCTGGTACTTCACCTGGGGAGGGACTCACTATATGAATACTTTAGCTATAGACACAGTACATCCAAGCTTCTGTTGCCACACCAGTGGAGGGACTCACTATATGAATACTCTATCTATACACTCTGTACATCCAAACTTTTTTTACTACACCAGGGGAGGCACTCACTATATGAATACTCTGGTATACTCTCTGTACATCCCAGCTTGTGGTACTGTACCAGGGGAGGGACTAGCTATATGAATACTCTAGCTATACACTCTGTACATCTGAACCTTTTTTACTGCACCAGGGGAGGGACTCACTATATGAATATTATAGCTATACACTCTGTACATCCGAACTTTTTTTACTACACCAGGGGAGGCACTCACTATATGAATACTCTGGTATACTCTCTGTACATCCAAACCTTTTTTACTACACCAGAAGAGGGACTCACTATATGAATACTCTAGCTGTACACTCTGTACATGCGAACGCTTTTTACTACACCAAGGGAGGGACTCACTATATGAATACTCTGGTATACTCTCTGTACATCCAAACCTTTTTTACTACACCAGAAGAGGGACTCACTGTATGAATACTCTAGCTGTACACTCTGTACATCCCAGCTTCTGGTACTACACAAGGGGAGTTACTCACTATATGAATACTCTAGCTATACACTCAGTACATCCAAGCCTTTTTTACAACACCAGGGGAGGGACTCACTATAAGAATACTCTAGCTATACACTCAGTGCATCCCAGCCTTTGTTACTACACCAGGGGAGGGACTCACTACATGAATACTCTATCTATACACTCAGTACATCCTAGCCTTTGTTACTGCACATGTGGAAGGATCCACTATAAGAATATTCTAGCTATACACTCTGTGCATCCGAACCTTTTTTACTACACCAGGGGAGGGACTCACTATATGAATACTCTAGCTATACACTTTCTTTACATCTGAACCTTTTTTGCTGCACCAGGGAAGGGCCTCACTATATGAATATTCTAGCTATACACGCTGTACAACCCAGCTTCTGTTACTACACCAGGGGAGGGACTCACTATATGAATACTCTAGCTATACACTCAGTACATCCCAGCCTTTGTTACTAGACCAGTTGAGGGACTCGCTATATGAGTACTCTAGCTACACACTCTGTACATCCGAACTTTTTCTGCTACACCAGGGGAGGGACTCACTATATGAATACTGTAGCTATACACTCAGTACATCCCAGCTTCTGTTACTACAC
>JAOBYG010191972.1:0-10233 GCA_025403545.1 Epizoanthus stellaris
TTTTTTAATTTGTTTACAGGTAGATGGGCCTAATAATCGGGGGGGGGGGGCTTATCTGTTGCGGAATCGCCTGGTAAGTTGAAATGTGTGGGGACTGCTGCTGTAGCATTAGCGTTACTTGGGCTATTTGTGGCTTGTCTGTGTTCTGTAAAGCGTTATGAAGTGTACGTGTAGGTTCTTACATCTTTTACAATCGATCATATATATTTAGATTGGTTGATTTGCAAGGTATATGTTGCTTAATTTGACGTACTTCTCCAGTGTTGTTGAAGGTATAATTAGCTCTTCCATTATCGATGTGAGGACAGGTCCGACATCTGTGTTCAGAATTACAGTGAGATGTACCAGAGGGAGGCTTGGGTATCGTGTTGGGATTTTTAAGTTTTCCGTGAACCAGTAGGTCACGAAAGGTTAGGAGATCGTCGGTAAGCAACAACAGGTGTTTCTTTGAAAATTTCTTTTAGGTGCTCTGTGGAGTGGAGAATAGGTTGTGTTTTGTGAAGTATTGTTTGAATGTTAGGTAGTGCTGGGTTACAGGTGATGACGAATGGAACTCTGTCGGATTTCGTAGTTTTATGAGTACGTTCCTTTAACGTTTCGTTTCTTGGTATTTGTTTGGCTCTGTAGATTTTGTTAAGAATCGTTTTTTGTATCCCCGTTTTGTTAAGTAATTTAGTAATTCAGTTGATCGGCGATCGAAGGAATTAGGGAGTTTAAGAAACCAGGACGGCAACGGCTACGACGACGGCACAAAACAAAAGGCCTAATTACAGGATACAATGAACTGCACGTGAAAATGCACCAAGCTAACCACCTGTCCACCGTCCTATTCAGAAACAGAACGTGAAAAGTCAAGTTTTGAGTCCTGTAGACAACGTGAACGCCAAAATAGAAATTGTCCCGTTGTTAGTTTGGCTTCAAAACTAGGGTCTCTAGCTCTTGAAATTCATACTCCTTCACACAGTAGACAATAACAGCAAATGGATGATATATAGAGAAAAAGAGAAAACAAGAAAGTGTATTTTCAACAGCCGTCGTCGTTGCCGTCCTAGCTTCTTAAAGTCCCTATTATCTGTGGAGTAACTACGGCGTAAACGGAGAGCGAGATTGTAAGGAATGGACTTTTTGGTGTGATACGGATGACTAGAGGAGTGTAGCAAGTATTGATGTTCAACTGTAGCTTTTCAGAAAAGATCAGTTTGTATATTACCCTTCTCGAGTTGAATATTAACGTCTACGAACGGAATAGCAGTAGTTGAACGCTCATTAGTGAATTCGATAGTAGGATGTATATTGTTCAAGTAGGTGACGAACTTGTCGAGCTTTACTTTCATACGTGTCCAAACTATAATGATGTCGTCTATGTATCCAAAACAAAGATGGGGCTTGTAAAAATAACCTTCAAGAGCTTTTCTCTCAAACTCGCCTATGCAGGTGCCATTTTAGTTGCCATTGCCGTCCCATTTGCTGCACGAAATGTTCGTTGTTGAAGACAAAGTTATTCATGGTTAGAATCATTCGCATAAGATCACAGATAGACTTGGTGGAGGATGTTTTGTCGCTCCGTTGGTTAAGCGCTTTTCTGCCTGCGTCGATACCTTCGTTAGTCGGAATGTTTGTGTATAAAGAAGATACGTCAAGGGTGTCCAAGAGAGCATTAGGGGGAAAAACGTCGATCTCTTTAAGTTTGTTAAGGAGATGGGTAGTGTTCTTTATGTAGGAATGGAGTGTGTGTACCAATGGAATAGATGAAAACTCACAAACTCTGGTATTCTCTCAGTAGGTTGGCCGTTTGCGGGGACGATAGGTCGTCCTGGGTTTCCTGCTTTATGCGTTTTGGGTAGAATGTAAAACCGACCAGCTTTAGGAGCTTGAGGGGTTATGTAGCAGTGGGTCTCTTTGTCTATGTTGTTATTAGTTAGTAACCTGTCGAGATAAAATCGGACTCGCTTGTTTACGTCTTCGGTGAGATCGTTAGTGACTTTCTTGTAAAATTGTCGGTTGTTTAGCTGTCTGAAACATTCGTCTAGATAGTCCTCTCTGTTCATTACTACAGTACCAAAAATATATAATATATAGTATATTATAGTATTATTATAGTATATAATAATATAGAAAAGAAACTTCAGGCATTAGCACCGCAGATATATCAATTTTTAAAAATTAACTAGTGAGCAGTACTTATAGACAACGGAACAGTTCACACTGTTTTCTTTTAAGACATATATTATCTGACCGGTTTCGCCAATACTGATTACTGTGGCTTCGTCAGAGAATAACATGTCCTTCTAAAAACACTATATTTATAGTAGTAATATACTTATTCAAGGCCATGACAACTTCAAAAACTGTGTACATGACTCGTACAATAGTATTGATTAAACTTGCAAGAGTGTGTTCCCTGAAAAACAACTCTTAATGAGTTATATTCCATAAACAAATAAAGTCAGTAATGATCCACGTATAAGTACTACGCAACTTTAGTTTCTAAATGGAAGGACATTACGGTAACAGCGCGTAGGAAATAGTTGGCAGAACTTGAGTTAACCACATAAGTGCATGCGGTAAACTTGTGTGCGAAAGACTGGGATTGCAGGTTAAGTTCTTAGTGCAAAAACATACGTATGCAAAACTATTATGCCTCTCAGAGGATTATCATACCTCCCATCAGCTAACCACGGTCTACAGCCTATTAGCACTTAGAAAAGCCCTCATGGTATAAAAAGCGCACTTTTAGTAGTGTTGTAAGCCCATAACTGTTCTAATACTTGGTTCTTTATTGCCAGGACTTGCCGACCTTTAGAATTTGTTGACGTGTGATTTAATTCGAATAAGGCACACTCGGTGAGTATTCATTATACATTAAACATTTAAGGTTAAGTTACGTTAGGTTTTTCAAGCAATCCCTGTGGTGTGTTCGGTATTATTTGTCGTGGTTTATTTTAATATCAAAAGTACCCCCAACCCTGAAAGTATAGTCAATTCGTGTTGAACAATGACCATGTGCACAGGGGTCAGTAACATTAGTTTCAAAGAAATGTTTAGTTCTTCCAACAAGGTTTAGCACATTGTTCCTGATGAGGATGTTACACCTTAAATAAGGCTATGCAGTTTGCTTAAGAAACCTTGCTTAATTATTACTAGAACTCAAGAAATCCCAAACGTTTGGCCCCTAAATCTATATATTATTTAACCCTCGAACTACCAGGGGGATCCGATTGTGGTTTAAAGTAAAATTTTGTTGTTTTAACATCTATTTTGTTTTTTTCACCTACAAAACAGTGTTATTCACTTTTCTTTAATTGTTTGGTTACAAATCAAAAACTCAAAAATACAAGATGGCGGCCAAAATGGTGGGCGTGATGTACATGGTAAAAACCACAAAATTGATGATAAGAACCAAAACAACTGAGTTTTAACCATTTTTCACTGAAAATTCTCATTTTCTGAAGCAAGTCATAATTTGTATAATTCATTCCGCATAACATATAACTGATGACGTAATCTAATTAATGTTAAACAATGTGTTGTTACTTCCTTAAAGGCATGAGCCTTTTTGAGTAACACAAAGGGTAAGGCGGGGGGGGGGTTATTTTGACCCACCCCCATGATTTTCAAATTTGTTAATAATTAGAGCATGTCATTTGGCATGCAAGTAGTCCACATTCTACTAATTAATTTCCATGGCAACCAGAACCCATTGATTAATTATTGTTGCTCCGACAACAGATATTCAAAACCAAATCCACCATCTTGGCCGCCAGTTATTTCTGTAAATAGTAAGCAAACAACATTTTAGTTAATGTATGTCAACTGGGGAGTTAACACCGGGGAGTAACTACGGAAGTAACACCAGAGAGTAAAACTAGGGAGTAAAACTAGGGAGTAACTACGCCGATACTATCCGAATAGAGGATGGCATAGAACAGAGACGTGCAGTCCCATTTAGCTGTGTTTCCATTTTTCATGATGGAAATAAGTCGTGCATACCATTTCTGATTTCTCGGTGACTCGAAAATGAAGAAATCATTTCCGTTTTGGGCTGTATCTTGCCATGGGCCATGAGAGGCCTTCTAACGAGTGTACGACTCTTGCTTAAGCACTGTACGGAGGCTCTTCATCTTTATAGTTCATTTGTAGCCATTAACTAGCCATCCCTAGTTAACACTCTCGTTGACACCCTAGTTAACAACCTAGTTAACAATCTAGTTACCACCTTAGTAAGCACCCTAATTAGCTCCCTAGGTTAAAACTATGAAAGAACCAAAAAACAAAACAAATGAGGAGTTTAGAACCAATTTTTTCAAAAAATGTAAAATTCTGAAAGCAAAATCTAATTTGCATAGTTTTTCCGATGACGTCTTCAGTGCTGACGTAATCTAATTATTGTCAAACAAATGTCCCCCTCCTATGCCTTTAAGGGCTAATTATGCTACAGCTACTAACAGTTTCATTATAATTGCTCTCAAAACGCAGAAATTTCAGGTTCGAAAAACCTTGTATTGGGGGATCGAGATAACTACCCTCCCCCTTGCTCGTTTGAGGGTCAATGTAGAGACTATCGTGCAGCAAATAAAATTTCGGCGATCATACGGAAACACTATGCAGCGATTACAGTCATGGCAGCGATTACGATGGCTGGAACAAAACAGACGTCTATCTCCACGATCCGAACCAAGAAACATGGCACCAAGAACTCCAGCACTGCAGTAATGGGGCTGTGGCTAGAGCTACGAACGAGTGCCGTTTGGATACTTAAAGTCTCTCAAGAGCTATAGCGTCTATTTACAAATCTTCGTTATAGCATAAAAATTCGTTGTTCAGTTGTATTGTGTTCATGCCTCTAGTAACATTCAATGGTTTGTTGACAATAATATGAGTTACATCGAAACTGATAGCTGAATGAATTAGTCTGAGTTTTATAGCTTTTCCTCAATTATCAAAACTTCAGATTTAAATGAACGAAACTCAGCGGTTTGCAAATTCCGTGGTATGTATTGTAAACTCATATGAAATGCAAATAGTGAACGTGGAAACCATCCAACCAACTTTAATTAATGGTCACTTGAAAAACATAAAAATAATCATTTATTTAACATTTATTAATAGCATCCGAAAGAGTCAAAGAAGATATTGGATACGTCTGTTTTACTATTAATTAGTGATAGCAATAGTTTTTGGAGAAACGCAGATTTGCTCATAAAATGACGTTATGCCTTTTCAAGGACATCCAATGTTGTTTACGAGGCAAATGGCATAAATTATTGCCACCTGCTGGCTCCAACTGCTGGATATATCGCGAGCAAGTCACGCAAACCTTGTGAATGGTCTGTCAGTTGTAAAAGTGTTTCTTTTGACATCCAGGTAGAAAGCTGCGATGAAATGATAGATGGACGCGAAATTCGGCAAGATTTCGAATTATTGTTTTCTAGAGAAAGCAAGATTTAGGACATGAGCTCTATATTTATTTATTTATTTATTTATTCATTTTCTTCAAGCACAGCGAAATAGAGAAATTGTACTTCAGGAGAAAACGAAATAGTTGTTTGAAACAAAATGTGGTAAACTGGAATTCGAATTCTTGTTTACTACAGAAAGCAAGATCTATAATATGAACTCTATATTTATTTATTTATTCATTCATGTATCTTCTTCAAGCATAGCGAGACAGGCAAATTCAGTTGTTCTTCAGAAGAAACATTTTTGTACCGGTCTTCAATTTGACTTTGCAACATTTTAGCAGATAGAAACCGAAATAGTATCTTCCGAAATTGAAATAATATGTTGAGTAGCATTCAGCTGTAAGAAGATGAGCAGCCATTCTCAATGAGCAGTGTATTATTTATGAGGCCATACCAAAGATGAAGCGAGCTCCGACCTTCCTGCCATTGTTGGTTAATTTGTAAATTTATTTTTTAATTGTTTATGTACTATCTATTCCCATTTCTCCCTTATCGTATTTTTTGTCATTTTCATTATAATTACTCTAAGACTTTCTACAGAATCTTAAATTATTGTAAATTAATTAATTTATTAGCCACACAAATCAATTAACTATTTTGTTATTCTGGCTGATGATTTCCTATTTTTTTGTAAGCCTTTAATGTAATTTTATATCTTTCAATTATTGGTAATAAATGTTGTTGTTGTTATTATCCAGATATCGTTAAGGTTTTGGTTTGAATTCATAGTTAACAGTATAAACTTTCTCAAATACTGGATCAGTGTGAAATCACACATGTCCGTGATTATGGAGTGCAATTTAGAATAACACGTACTGGTTAATGTTTTGAAGATCCATTGTCAATGTGTTTTCGAGTACCGCCGCTAAATTCGCCTTGTAATCAATAAGTAATCAATATTTCAACAGGGTGAAGGTATAAGCTAGATACGTCCCACTTTCAAGAATACAATTAAACTACATTTGTAACTGCACTACATTCTAAGTAGCATGTTACGGTCAACGACTATATGAATCAAAACAAAAACAAAGGCGCGCAAGGCATCATAGTTGATAGTGGGTCTTTAAAGACTACAAACTGAACTTGTTCTTCATCCTTGAACAGTAGTATTTTTAGTTCTTCACATCTCACTCGTATGCCTTGATCCCAATTATACATACATACAGCTGTTTGCGAAAATTTTGCATCACCAAATATATAAATATATACATATATCGAACATGATAACGAACACGTGCAAACCTTAAACTCGATTAGTCCTTATACATTGTTATGAGTACATGCTTTAGACGTTTATTTCTGTGAGATTTGGCATTGTGCTTCTTCACTGACATGCTTATTTCGGTTTTGATATATGTATATGTAGCACGTTAACAGGAAAGGGGCGTGGTGAGGGCACAGAGACAGTCTGTGGGGAACCTTTTTTATGATAATGTGTTAGATGTTGGCAAGGTGGCACGTGTAGCCACAGAGGGACGGCCTTTATTCCTGGATGGAAATGGCGCACAGATGTCTAATGTTTGTTTGCTTTGCATGCAGGGATGTCTCTGTGCGTGTCACTGCTTGTCAGGAGTGTTACTTGGCCCGACGTCTACTGTATGTGCGCTTGACAAGAACTCGAGGTAATGTTTCCTGTCTGTGTGTTCTGTAGACACGTACAGCAGATATTAGAGCTTGTTAGCTGCCAGCTGCACAAAGGCAGTGCAATATGCCCTGACCGACCGTTTTATTGCCTTAAGAATGATTGTCGATTTTCCCGTTTTTTGTAGCAAACGGTGAGCAGGGGGGGGGGGGGTGTTGAGTGATGTGTGAGCCTTTGTAGCCGGTTTTCTGTCATTTGTTGCTGTCCTGGTGCCTTCACAACATGTAGCACGTTAACAGGAAAGGGACGCGGTGAGGGCACAGGAACCCTTTTTATGTTAATGTATTAGATATACTTATATATTTGGTGATGCAATATTCGCAAACAGTTGTATATAACGTTATACATTAAGAAAATACATTGTTATATCATTCTAATAGGACGCATGTTGTGATTGGTCAAACAAACCAATTGATATTATTTGTTTCCGGAAACAAATACTCATGTCCCGTAGCTGGAGAGTTTTTCGCTCCAAATTAGCGTTTATAATTACGATATAACAAAACCATTGTTGACTGGTGTTCTCTGTGGAACACGAGTTTTTTGCTTACCCTCGGGAAGAAATGTTTCCCTCGGTCTTCGGCCTCGGGTAACATTGGTTCCCTCGGGTGATCAAAAACTCATGTTCCACAGAACACCAGTCAACAACTATATAATGTAGGTTAGTGTATTGTCATGGGGGGCGATGATGGGTAATGTAGGTTAATGTATTGTCGTGGGTTCGATTTCCAGCTGATGTTTTCCGGCTCTCAAGTGACGGGTATATTTAGGTCGGAAAATTGTAGTTCGCTTCCCGTGCACGTTTTTCATGCATGCTCTTGGGATCATCGGTATGTGTTGCCCTTCACCTTTGGTTCACGTGTTTCCTGCATGCTCTTGAGATCATGTGTTGTCCTTTACCTTTGGTTCACGTGTTTCCTGCATCTTCTTGGGATCATCGGCATGTGTTGTCCTTCACCTTTGGTTCACGTGTTTCCTACATGCTCTTGAGATCATGTGTTGTCCTTTACCTTTGGTTCACGTGTTTCCTGCATCTTCTTGGGATCATCGGTATGTGTTGTCCTTCACCTTTGGTTCACGAGTTTCCTGCATGCTCTTGGGATCATGTGTTGTCCTTCACCTTTGGTTCACGTGTTTCCTGCATGCTCTTGAGATCATGTGTTGTCATTTACCTTTGTATCACGTGTGCCTTGCATGCTCTTGGGATCATATGTTATCCTTTACCTTTGGATCACGTGTGTCTTGCATGCTCTTGGGATTTACCTTTGGATCACGTGTGTCTTGCATGCTCTTGGGACCATGTGTTATCCTTTACCTTTGGTTCACATGTTTCCTGCATGCTCTTGAGATCATGTCATGCCCTTGGTCAGGTGTTGACACATTCATTTTGCCAAATATAAGAGTTTGTTTACCGTTTGCATGCTTCTATTATTGTCCATGTTACGGTCAATATCGCAGTTTGGAAATTCACAGATGCCTTTAAAATTGACGCATATGCTTATTTATCTCAAAATTATAATTTACCACAGCGCTTGTGGGCGTTTTTGCAAAAGCCAGACTGGTTTGAAGCTTATTTAGTGTCGGTTGCATTGAGGAAGGGCTAATGGTCGAAACCTCATCTAAGCCACTGGCTTTGGCTGTACTATAACTGGAATCTCTTTGTGCTATTGAGATAAGTAAATAAATTGAATTAAATCTCTTCTCACGCACCCAGTATTATACACACATCAGCATTTAGTAGTGACGACACTCATTGTGAAGCTTAACTTGCTATTTCAAATGTTTTGAAGGCATTGTTGCCAGAGATTACGAAAAGTGGAGAGCTCTGCTCGGTTTTATCAACTTGCAAAACTCGCCGAAAACCAGCAATTACTCATTTTAATATTTTAGTTTTCTTGTTGGTCAGTACAAGTATGAAACAATTTTTCTAATAATGATTTTTGGCATTGTTTGGAACTTTGGAAAGAAGGGGAATTCAATCTTGCCTATTCAATTAAGTGAAACCTGGTGAAACATATTTTCCAATACGATATGCTTCACTAATGAAGTTTCGTCAGATTGGACGTACGACGTTTTTTCACTAGTGAAAATCAATCGTTCGCGCTTCTGATTGGCTGTTGGAATCTCCGTATCGTATTTACTCGCTGACTTTTCCGCGAGTAAATCTTGGTACCTATGAAGTACATCACTTTTGTCGCAGCACATTTTCAAGAACAACGTAAATAAAAGGCTGCGCACAGCCTGAACTCGGGCAAAATGTTGGATTGCTTATGACGTGCCCCGGCTGTAAGCCCGTAAAATATCGTCCAGTTACTAAGCGCCTCTCCCCGCGCCTTTGTTCTTGTCCTTGACACAAGTAAAGAAGTTGTAGTTGCTCAATCGTCGGGAATTATCTTTTATCCAGTTTTTTTTTGCTCTTTTCTTTTTATCCTTCATTTTTAAAAATTCCTTTTAGCCAATTATCAGCAATTAAGCAGTCACAGGGCTCGAAATTATCGACAGCATATTTCCGTCTATGCCCCTAGCCTGGCCATAACCGTAATGCCCCTGAAAAATTGTGCAATTTACGGCTACACACTGCCTGCCCTTTTTTGGCAGGTGCCGCGGTGGCCTTTTTAGCAGCAGTCTATCATTGATAATCACTTTTTAACTCGGGCAAACTGGCAATGTCAATAAAAGTCGGGTAGTGATAGGAGATAAATAGAATGGTAACTTGCGAGGCCCGTGGGGGGGGGGGGGGGGGAGGGGCATGCGCAAACGGGAAATGTTGAAACTTCAGCCCTCGCAAAAGCGTTTTCCAGCGATTTGAGCAGACTACTCTGTGTTGCTGATGCATATTTTTTGTCAAATACCTTTCGGTAGCGAAAATTGATGAAGGAACTTTGGATTGAAAAGGGAGTTTGCAAACTCTTCCCTGATGAAGGTTGGTGTGCAGATTTGGTTTGTTCAGACTGATACCAAGTACGCTGGTTGCGATCTCAACATACGGCAATCTAACTATTTCCACAATTCAAAGAGGAAGTTCGTTTAAATCTGACCTGTAGTTGCTCCTTTATAGCAAAACAGCCCCTTCCTTCGCCAGAAATCCCAAAATGGAGCAGTTCGAACTAGTTTTCGTGCGCTGTCGTG
>JAOBYG010192083.1:0-10232 GCA_025403545.1 Epizoanthus stellaris
AGAATTTCATACATTACAAAAATACCTTAAATAGCCGTGACATAGCCCCTTTAATGTAAGGAAAAAGTGAGCAGATATATGAAATCAGTAATGATGCATGAATAAACGTTTGCTCTTGTGAAGTTATGATCCTATACATTGGTTTTGGTTAGGAAACCTTTGACTTGGCCTCGTGCTTTGACAAGATTTGGTCCTTGAAAAAGGGTCTGAAGTCCTTGAGAAAGTCCTTGAAAATCCTTGAATTTTGTTCATGTAATCCTGTGCAAATTCTGATGTAACTTTGTGTACCCTAACTAGCGTACTGTATTGTTAATGAAAGTACACTGTTTCCCAATCCTAATGCAGCAACCTACTCACGTGTGCTAATTATATTATTTTACAGTACATGTTAACTTCTGCCTTAATAAAATGGTCATTTACTTAGTATCCAAACTTACATCACTAGGTCTAAAGATTTGATTGAAGCATATCGGAATGTATATCGTCTTCGGCGAAGGCTGTTAAATATGAAGCCATCCTCTCAGTTTTCCAAGTCCCGTTCTGCACCAGACATGTTGAGCCATTCATCAAGTTCCCAGTCGGAGTCATCCGTTACAGAGGATAATGGAGGTTCTGGTCTTCCAAATGTGCATTCTAGCTCGGGTATGCTATCTATTAGCTGTAGAGCGCTTTCTAGTGGCCAGGTCTGGCTGGCCAGAATGGTCAGTTGTTAAATGAAATGAGATGACCATTGGAATTGGTTCTGACCAAACTGGAATAGAACTACTCAGTTCTCCTGTTCTGGCTCTCTTGTGCCAGCAAGACCTGACTAATTTAAAGCGTTCTTTGTTTCTTACTTTTTCCTTATGTCTGAAAACGAAGTTGGCAATGAGCAAAGATATGGGGTCCATGTATGAGATTTAACACTTGATGTTCATGATATTCCTATTGAGTGGGACCTGTCTTTTGTAAGTTTTGTGACAACCTTCAGGCTGTTTACGTTGGTTTCTAGTATTTGTGCAAAGTAACGATTCAGTGGAATGTTGGGATTAATGTTGGTGAATAAGAATTAGGATGGCTCATGAGTTGATATTGATTGATGCTTACTTACGTTGTAGTTGCAGTTTCCAATATGTTGCATTACAATGAAAATCACGTAGATTTAGATTCCAACCATTTGACAACTGCATATTGTGCTTCTGCCAATCAATCTCACCACCAAGCCTTGTTCACATGGAATTCCTTGCACGCTTTATACAACTTCATACCCTTTCATGCTGGTATTCTTTTCAGTTTTGGTGCTTTGGAAGTTTATGAAGGAAAAGACTCACAGGTTTGCAGTTTGTATGCGAGGCTTGGTGGTAGAAATTGATCAGCAGACTGTATCATGCATAAGACCTATTACTTTATTCTCGGGTCGTACATTTACCTTCAGTTATGCGATCTGATACACGGTGATTTATTATATTTGTGTGGCCCAAAACTTGTTGTTCTGGCTTTGCTCTGGTATATGGAGAATTACTAGGGTAATAGTGATAATGTGGATGTTGTCATAACAGGAATATATCTACAAACCATGATTTACAATACCTTATAAAAGAGAACATTTCAGGTTAAATGTGTCTCCTTTGTTGTGTAGTTCCAGATATCATAGATGATCGAGCATTCACTGATGCTTGTAAGGGAGTCATTCAACGCTGCATCTTTCTGCTTCTTGGAGTTCGTACTTCCTTCCCACTTCATGATGAAATGCTATCAATGATTGCAAACAGCAGTCGGATGTCATCAGTGGATGGTTGCCATGGGCATGATGCCATATTTGAGGGAGGACCATTGCACGTTGTAACAGATGATAGCCTACCAAGCACTCCAGTTAGCTTATCTCCATCTGCAAGCCCTGTACACAGTCCAAGAACAAAGGTTGGTTATTAGTGTGGACATCACATATACAATCTGATACAAATGTAATGTAATGTAATGTAACATAACGTAACGTAACGTAATGTAATGTAATGTAATGCGATGCAATGCAATGCAATGCAGTGCAATTACATGTGATGCAAGTTGTTATGCAGCCACCTAGACTAGCACTCTGGCAGGATTGTTTTGAGATTCAAAATTCAAATGAAGTACTTTATACTACAATGCAATGTAATGCAGTACGATATAATGCAATGTGATGTAATGCAGTACAGTACAATGCAATGCAATAGAGTACAGTAGATTTCAATGCAATGTCTTAGACTACACAACTTAAAAACTGCATTTTGTATTGTATTATATACATCAGCCACATTATCCAAGATTTTGTAACCTAATCTTTAAAGTGTGGATGAATAAACGAAGTCAAGCAAAGTGTGTGTTAAGTAATAATATACAAGAAAGAGACCTTTGATGCAAAGATATTTCTATCAAGTACACATAACTTTCGAGGAAAATCGTCAGATTCCAACTCATCAATGTAATGAACATAAGAAATGTAACTAATCGTAGTAGCTGTTTGACCAAGCATGATCTTCTTTTTAATGATTTCTATTCAATCATTCATTGTAACTGCAAACTACAGCAAGAATCGATATGTATTGGTAAGACTAAAATGAGAATTTGAAAATTAGCAAAGTTATAGTAAAATAATAGATTTTATATGGAAAAGAGTGCTGATGTAATGACTATGTAGTGCCAAAGTTGTTGACTCAAGATTATGCACATGTCCACCAAGAACAGCTCTGAGAATTTATTATCTAGCCCAGAAAGAATATTCGTTTTAGTGCCCTTGCCTAAATATATGAAAATCAAAGTCATTATTTTTTTGCTGATCATCCAAAGTTTGTTGCGCTCAAGAAGCATTCGTCTGGGTTAGAGCTTTTCATTATTCGTTACATTTGGGTTCAGTAGTTTCTTTGTTGAAAAAAATGAGATGTCATAGTAGCCATCGTCATCAGGACAATGAGAGGCATCCTCACCTCAATAATCGACGTTTTCCAGCACTTACTCCCTGATAGCATTGCCAACTGACTTGGCATTTATTTGAACACAGTGAAAAAAAACCCCCAAAATATAAGAAAAGCGGTGGCTTTTCTAAAGCAGTATGTCAAAATACTGTCTTTAGATTTTTGGTTGCTATTTTTGAATTAATAACTTTATTGCATTCACTGTGCATGGTATGGAAATTGGTAGTGGTTGGTACGTATTCAAGTGTTGCATACTCTCTAAATCCTCACACTTGTGCATAACTGTGAAACAGCAACTTTAGTTGATAAATATTCAACTCCATGTCGAGAAACTGATCTAAAGGACTCTAATCATTGCAAAATGTTGTGCATTGTAGGATGGTGCCAATGTCGCAAGCAAGAGTACTCATGAAGAGGCTTCCATAGCTGATGGTAAGTTTGTTAATTATTTCTCAGGTTCCTATGGGCGGATTTTTGTAACGTTTATCAACAAATCTTTTCAATTCCAAACACCTCTGAGAGTTTGAACAATGAACCCTTTGTATCGAACATCCAATCAAAGACTGTCTGGCTTATAACAATAACTGAAATCCTCCTATACTGTAACAGTTCAATTAAACAAGACTGCAGTTGTTCCTCTGATGCTTCAATTTAGTCTGACAATTAATTTTGTTGCAACTATGCTAAACTGGCCTCTTTAACCCAGTATCGGCCGGGAAGGGAAGCTAATTGCCCCCTAAGACATTTTCTAATGCCATTCCCTAACAGAAGCAGTCATCACTTCGAAACTTTTACACTTGCCCTAGAATTTACTAATTACCAAAAGATACATTCTGGACTAATTAACTAGCATACCAAATAGGATGTTGGTAACACATATAATAGGAATGTTTAAGAGGGGGACCAAGTTGCCCCCGGGTCCATTTGAGGTGAGAAAGAGCCCAGCCTAGATAGGGTTAAATGGAGCTGTATATCAACTGGAAGAGAATTGCTTCTCATTAAGATCCTGGAATGATGTCAGTTTATGTTTCCAAATAGGATGTTGATAACACATATAATAAGACAATTAAAGAGGGGGCCAAGTTGCCCTCCTTGTTCATGTGAGGTCAGAAAGAGTCTTGCCCATATAGGGTTAGATGGAGCTGTATACCAACTGTATACCAGCATTTTGAATTAGTCCAACTAGTTGGAGTGGAAATTTGTTTCTTCGTTCCGAAATGATTTCACTTGAACGTTTGCATCCAATTTTCTCTTCAGTTAGTTGACTTGAAAAAGTGACTGAATAAAGCACGAAATCATTTATTTTTGTAAGAACGTCTCCGACGTAGAAAGATATAATATGGTTTATCATTTTTATTTTTTATGCCATGTAACTTGTCAAACGTACATTCCCAGGTAACAGAAACTGGAAACTTGAAACTGTCAAGGAAGCACTTCGACGTATGCGTGTTCGTCAAGAGCGCTTTGCATTGCATCATGGGACAAACAGTTTGAGGAATGCCTCCAAGGCATCATCAGTCGTTAAAGCCATGGCTGGTAGTGTTGTAGAGTTTGTAACTGAAGGATTGAAGGAAGACGGTGACAACCCCCACAGCCATTTGGATATTCATGCTTCATCTACCACTGTGCAGATTACAACCTCCCCAGCCATTGTCTCAACGGCTATGGGGCAACAACAAATTAGGGCTGAGGCAAGTACATTACCAAACAAATTTCAGCAGACTGTTCCACATTTTAAATTATTAATATAAGATCTAACACATGTTTCTCTTTATTTAATCCATTTACCACAATACTTTTGGGAATATAGAAAACAATGTACCAAACACTTCAGCTTTTCTTTTTCCTATTATCTTTTCCATGTTCTTTTCCTAAAATGATATTTCCCGTAATAATTTCCACAATGTTCGCTTCTTTCCTATGATATTTCCCAATTGCTTTCTAAAAGAACTTTTCCATGATATTCTCCATGATTATTTTCGTGGTGTTTTCCTTCTCTTTCCCATGGTCTCTTCCGTTATTTTCTCTGTCATCTGTCCTGTGATTTGCCCAGTGATCTGTCCCATGATTTTTTTGTGTGAAATTTGTTGTCTTCTTTTGCGTTATCTTTTCCGTGATCATATCTGTAATCTTTTCAGTTATCTTTCATGTGATAACTCGATAGTCTTTTTCATGATCTTTGCTGTGATCTTCCCCATGAACTTCTGTGTGATATTTTCCCTTTGCCTGTGATATTTGCCAGTAATGTTTGCCTATTATTTGTGAGTGATGATTGGCTGTGATATTTGCAAAAGATGTCCTTTTAGAAGTTTAAGATTTGAATATCACTGTAGAAACAACCTCGTTCCCAGGGTCTTCGCTCTCCCGAGACAAAGACCCTGGTTGGGTCTGGTCACGTGGCACCCAGATCCTGGGTGCTTGCAAACAAAAAAATCGAGGGAGGGGTGGTTAAGTGTAATATTATCTTCACTGAGCCACAGGCCGCCAGTACATAACTTTTTATCACCAAAATAAAGCATCGGAACTCGGAACAAAATCTTAAGTCATATTGTATTGTAATTGCAAGTTTTTGTAAATCTGTTAGAAACGTTTCGCGCTGAAAAAATCGATTTGTCTTTCAGTCTTAAGCAAAGTTAAATTCTCAATGTTGGCAAGCCACAAAGATCACAAAAGAAGATATTCAGCGACAATTCCTTGCCTCGCAACAAATTAATTTCCAATCTTATAATGTAGACCATGTGAATAACAGGCACGATCTCAAAAAGCAAACTTCTTTCAAGAAAATGATCCCCCCCCCCCCAAATAAAAATAAATTTCCTGCGAAGGCGTCAAAAGGTACCCCGGAGTTTCATATTCAGCGCTGCTCAAATCAACAACATAATGACAATAATTACAATCGTTCTATTACAGTAAAAAGTTTCGATGCCTTCAAGTCCTCCCTCGGCTTAACTGATCTACTGATCGTGCACAAGGCAATCAATAATTTGCTGTCGGACTAGGAGAAAAAGATTTTAGGGTATTTAAAGGAATCCTGAAGTGAAAAAAAATTTGCTGGCAAAATGAAAGAACTTGTTCCAGTGAATTTTGGGGTCCAAAACCATCACACCAACGAGAACGGAGCGACATCTTTCCCTATTTTTGCAGTTCGACAATCATGGGCCCGCCATCTTGGATTATGACGTCAGTGAGTTGCCGTTCCCAAACCCAGGCCAGGGACGGTCGGACGGTGCAACAAACAAGATGGCGAGGGGCCTGGGAACGGCAACTCACTGATGTTATTAAAACAAGATGGCGGGGCTATGATTGTCGAACTGCAAAAATAGGGAAAAGTTCTCGTTTGTGTGATGGTTTTGGACCTCAAAAACTTCACAAAGTGATTCAGTGGAACAAGTTCTTTCATGTTGCCAGCAAAGTGTTGTTCACTTCAGGATTCCTTTAACAATCTTAAAATTAATAAATAATGGAAGTTTTTTTCATCAATAACAACTTTCGAGCCAGCTCGTGGAACGTTTATAGTTGACTATGTTTTCTTATCTTGTTCCTGAGATTCAGAGTCGGGGAAATGGCTGATTGTCCAAAACAACTAGTTGAGTTTGTAATGAAATCGTGATGGAAATAATCGACTTTTCGTATCCCTTCCGTAGTTACGGCGACCTTATCTTGTCTTTACTAAAATATAGAACGTATTGCTTCTAGGCATTTGACTTGCTTTGGTTTGAGCCCGGTTTGAGTACTTGCTATTCACGAGAGCAAGAACAACATGCAAGCGCCGCTGTCCAGTGCTTCTGAAATGAAAACACGACAAATGTTTGATAGAAAGCATCCCTCCCATAGTCGGAGAATTTGTAATGAGACACGTGACCAGACCCAACCAGGCTCTTTCTCTCGGGAGGAGGAAGATCCTGGAAACGAGGTTGGCATTTTAGAATATTTTCACAAACGAATGTTCATTTCTTTACTTGTACACGAGGACCGTACTTTTTACAAAAAATGAAAGACCGGTTTCAGTGAGACGGCCTCTTAAATAACAGGAACGCATAAGGAGTATTTGGGCACCTATGATTTCCCACATCGTTCAAGGGTTTGCTCTGACAATTGACCGAATACCCTTAATTTTTAGTATAGTCGCGTGCTGGTTAAGGTGGCTCCCATCTGTTTCTTGTTTTTCTATGTCACTAAACTTTATGGAAGGCGTACTCAAATGTTATGGCAGATTACTGCCAGTTGTTGGTAGCTAGTGTTACAACAACTTTTTCAGCTTTTCAATCCTTGTACTCCCATTGCAATTTTTGTTTCCATGGCAACTTTATACGGCCTCAAATACACCCTGTTTTGGGTATTCAATTACAATTTACACAAAAATGAGTTCGGTGACCCCATTTTTTAATGCTTTAAAATTGTTTCTATGACAAGGAGAACATTTGAGGAAATTTTAAGGTGACGTCAACCTATTCGCAGAATGACATCTGAGTACGCCTTTCATAAAGTTCATTGGCATAGAAAAAGGAAAAACGGTGAGAGCCACCTTAAACGCCAGTAGTTGTTTTTAAAAAGTATAGTTCCAGAGTATTTAGGTAGTTTCTGTAAAGCAGTAACAGAGTTAGTGACTCAAAATCTTCATAACGTTATTAAAGAGTTTTTCTACATACTCATTTTCTCAATCATAAAATAATTGTACAGGTGATCATCATTTTAATTGTAACATTTTGTAGTTATGTTTAACTCAAGAAGTAGTGGCTCAAGTATTACTTTCTTTATTACTTTCATCTATCATAACTATGTGCATTGTTATTTTCTCATCCTGTGCTCGACTAATAGAATAATATGGTAAGCGTTCCATCGTTAGGCTATCTGACTAGCTTAGATCTTTTAACACGAATGAAACTAATAGTTTCTTAAGGTATCCCAAAACATATCATTCTATAATAATAACTCATTATTGCTATTTTTCTTTTTCTATTTCTTTCATTTTGCACAAATGAAGTTTAGCTGTGGTTATACTAGTTATTGATTACGTCTTCTATATTATTACCAATTCAATGTGATATTGGCTTTTACAACTCGTTACCAGTTTGCAATATCGTATAAACTCGCGATCTGTCGCCTCAGTAGGTAATCACAATGCAGAAGGCGCGGTGCAGAAGCGGCATAAACTATCCGAACTCGTATTATTTGAGGTCCAGCCTGGAGCAAATTCCATTTTGGTGTTGAAATATCGACTAATAACGTAAATGAACTGACTCCAAACAGCCGACAGCAGCGGAAATGTTGAAGCTCGATAACTTCCAAAATAACAATTTACCCTTCTTTTTTCTCATCTTTAGACTAGCAACTTCGTAACCCAGCCATGGCAAAGTTCTAATAGAGAGCAGTGAATATTCATGCCCCCCGTAGGATCTTTCATTGCCAGATACTGCTGACAGCATATGGTACAACCGCACCTCCTAATTTTGAGACATACTTCTATAGCGGCGGTGCTTGACCTATGTCATCAATTTCGATAGCTTGAATATTTCCTCTTTGGTCTGCTGCGCATACATCATTGTCAAGGTGATTACTAGGTCCTTGACATGATTGACAGGAGGCTGTACAACAGAGTAGTTGTCGTAACCCCTGACGATACTTGTCATTGAAAATAATGTACAATATAGGATTTATAGCACTGGGGATACACAGTAATAAGAAGCAAACGAAGCCAAAATTACAAAGCTTAATTAAAGTTGGAGAACTATAATTAAGAAGGAACGTATACACAGCAAAAGGAACATAAGCTAATGCAAACACCATAACCACCGTCAGTAGCATCAAGATAATTTTTCTTTCCTGTTTCGCTCGTCGTCTCAATGCTTCAGAAGCCAGATGAGGAGCTACTTTTGTCTTTTGTTTATGTAACGATACGATAACAGCAGTGTATAACACCAATATCACAATCAGCGGTACTGCTGTCAGTAATATTATTAGGGTGGTAAGGTAAATCTGCTGCGCTTTGTACTGACCCTCATGGTCAGGGTACCATACGGCCTGACAAAACATTTTAGAGTCAGGTCCTGGAACAAGTCTAAAAATGTAAAGGTCAACAGAGTGAGTGATTGCCGCCAAGACCAGAATAAGGGCAATAAGTAGGCGGCGAGCTTTGATCGAAACGAGTGTTGGTTTTGTGGCATAAACAACGCAGCGGAACCTCTCGATGGCGATTGCCAGCATACTGAAAATGGAGACTGTTGTAGATACATCTGAGGTAAAAGGAATCAACTTGCAGAGTACAGTCCCGAATACACTATCAAACCACTCGGAGCCGACAAAGATTCCTCTAATATAGTTTGGTATTGTGAAAAGTTGTAAGAAAAGGTCCGATGCGCACATGTTGGCTATCAAAAGGTCTACCGTCGATCGCAGCAGCTGGTTTCTACGTATAATGTCGATAATCAGCACGTTACCGACAAATGATATTAACATTAGTAACACGTAGAATGCAGTCTTGAGCCCGGCGGTCTGCGGAGTATCATCACTGCAGTACGGAACTTGATATGTCCAATTTGAGTTTATGGAGTAGTTTCTGGTGCCATTGTCGGCCATCTTGAAGGTGTTACTCCGACAGACAGTAATATAACAATGATACAGTGGTTTCCGTTTCAGCTGATATCACAGCAAGCCTTGTCTGAAACTAAAGAACACTGTTAAACAGATATTTCAATGTTATAATGCTAATGATGCTAAAATGAACACGATGACCAACAAATAGTTCGTAAACCCATTTGACGTTTGTTCATTCCCTGAATACCTTGCCCTGTATTTATATCTTCTTTAAGTGAGTTAAAATATGTATAAAACTATTTAGAATTTTAAACCGTTATCTATGTATCTATCCCATTCAACTAATTCAAACACAAACGTGTATTTTGCTACGGAAAAGTCCTGTTAAGTACTTCTTAACTCTCGATACATAATCCTTTTCATAGCATAAGAGGATATGAGGGATGAGTTAAGTGCACCCGCTATGATTTTCAAAGGGTTCGCTTAAAGGGATTGCACTGACATTTAGTGTGAATGGTGTTTCACCTTTACAGTTAATTTAAATATAAGCATGTGCTGATTAACTCTCTCTCTTTGGGACGGACCATTTGATATAGTGGGGTGAGGGGGGTGAGTTGTAGAATGATTTGCAGGCAATACTTTTTTTCTCTGGAATAGGGCTGCACATTTTTTTTCGCTTTTCCCTCTCTTTCTCTCTCTTTGTCTTAATAATTTTGTGCCGTGCAATTTTTGTTTTTTGCTTTTCGGCTCGTGCAAATTTTTTTTTTA
>JAOBYG010192194.1:0-17866 GCA_025403545.1 Epizoanthus stellaris
TTTAAATACACAAACATTGAGAATGGTAAGAATTTGGCGCTTTTAAGAGCGTATACCGGCGCGCGCCAATGAAAAATTAAAACCCTATTGAGCCAGCTTAACGGCTTAACCTGGCCTTTAGTGACCTAATAATGCAGGATATTCGTACTCGTCTATTGCTATTATTGTACACTTCTGTATGCGTACTGTATAATAAAATGACTTTCATAAACGTGAACGTCTACCTTTGTAAAATAATTTGTATAGTACGCGCGCTGTGATTGGCTAGAAAACCATTTTACATGAGAATATGTAAAACGCTGACGCGATACCAATCTGGATCAGCCGGCAAATTTGTTTTCTGAATGTTTGCTCAAATTATCAATCAAAAAGCCTTCCAATTGTTCTCAATTTTAGTACATAACTACAGCAATGTGCAAGTAAAATCTTAAAGAAAATAATAATTGACTTTCAGTTGTTGGTGTGGATTTACAACACAAGAACAGACCAAACTCGTCGCGTCGGCAGAGTAAAGAAATTTTATTTGGCCCTCTTGTTTTATCAACAGTTTCCTGGAATAATTTATACAAAGTTTGCGTGAACTGAGTAACTTTTACACATCTTCAAAATATACAAATCAATACTGTTGGCTAGTAAATTCAATGTCTGCAGTGAGACAGTCGAAGTAGCTCCTTTTGATAGTTTGTCTCTTGCACAAGCTATATATATGAAACATACGCCATGAGGAAAAGTAGCTGGAAGAAACGGCTAGCAATTTTCCTAAACTACACTTCTAATTGTAGATATCTACCTACCATTTCTGCTTCTTTCCTTCATAATTCGAGGCAAGCAAGTTCTCAATCTAAGGACTGAATATATTTGATGGCTTTACCTGTCTCTGCAACTAACATCAAAGGCTATCTGGCCGTCCACTGAATCTGCAATTTAAACCATCACCTTTGGCAGAGACCGAACAAATAACTCTTCTGTATTCTTTAGTTTAATATTGTAGTATCCAAAACTTGTTGTTCCGATTCGTTTCAATACTATAGCCACAGAAACACTAAACTGAGAACCGTTGGGTTTACAGTTCGGTTTTCTTTGCAGTCCAAGTGCTGAACAATGTCCACATTGATAACCATTACAATTATGACCACTTGTCTTTCAGAATAACAAATATTTTAACGAAGACTCTACTGCCAGCGCTGGCCATCTCGTACGAAACTAGAAAACGCTCGGCCTTTCAAATAGAAGCACGCATTTTATTGGCTTGTTCGGCCATCTATGCAATGTAAGGATAATTTATACTTTCATAACCAGTTTAAAATGTAACTTTGGATTATTTCCATGTCCTTATTATGTCCAATTATTTTACAAAAGAAATATAAATCGCTTTTCCATTTTACATAACCTGATGTAAACACTTGGTAAGTTGGGAGAACACTCGAGTAGCTGGGAAACCACTCCGCTACGCGTCGTGGTTTCCCTACGCTACTCTCGTGTTCTCACAACTTCCCGCGTGTTTATATTCAGGCCATGTAAAATGGAAAAGCGATTTATATTTCTTAAGCATAAACCGAAACAACGTGAACGATAATCGCTGAAGCCGTCTCTCGACAGCCAATGGAATTCTGTAGACTGAAGTGTTTTGTCAGAAATGACTGATCCGCACCCTGTGTTGCAGTAGTGTATACCTGTGGAGTTATTTTCATTTATTTATATTTCTAATTTCATTTTATTTGTTACTCCTGCTTCTAACCTCGGTGTGACCTGTGCCGGGCAGAGACACAAATATATCGTTGCCTGTGAATGGATAAATTATACCCGTGCCGCTCTTCGCACTTAGCAAAACCTTCAGTGATTCAATGATAAAGAATATAAAATTATAAACTACAGCCAACAAAGGCCCGTCTCAGGCGTCGAACTTTTCATGCGCCGAATCTAATGCTATAAATGAGCTAGAACAATACATTTAACTCATTAACGTTAGGTTCGGCACATGAAAAGTTCGACGTCTGAAACGGGTCTAATCTTTTAGCTTTTATTTGTATGTCACGAATTAAATATTTTATGTAGCGGGTATGTCCTTGTACCCCCGCCGGCCGGGTACTTTGCGAGCTGAATAAATTCAAATTATATTTAAAACTACTCTGATTGGTTGTTGTGAACAATAGCGCTTGAGCAAAAATCGCCCTTGGGGCTCGCGGAGAGTAAGCAATCACGTGCTGTGTTTGCACTGTGCCTCCCCGGGTATGTTCGATTTATGTCATGATAGCGCGGTTGCAAAGCCCCGAAGAAACCGTTGGTAGTCAGGATATGGCGTGAACGGGGTGATAGAGAGCCAGTTCGCTCTGTTTTGACGAGAATATCGGCTCTTCAGACCACTGGATCTAAATTGTTGGAGCCCAGATGGCAGTTCCCGGTTAGAATATTTAGTAATTGATGTGCTGGCGTGATTTTGTGGCGATTCGGCGGCTAGGAGGGAATTTATCGTGCTTCTCGAGTGACTGGTCAAAATCTCGACCCGCCTGCCTTTACTTTCTCTTTACTCGGGGGACACCTAATTCGAAATCACCTCTAATTCACTTCTAATGGCCTCAGAATGTACAAGCAAGACACAAGGAAGCAACAATTGAGGTAAGGAAGCTTTATTTGTGTCATTTGCACCAAATATATAACATTCACGAAAGCGATATTTATCCCATACAAACTCTAGTAAAATTGACTCAATCGATGAACTATCGAGTATCTGTCTATCTGTATATATATACTAACTGCCAGCTTGGACTGCCTGTGGTCACATCTGCGTCGAAAATACATCACACATTGAGAAGGGGAAATGGAGGGTATCCTGTCGACTTTCAATAGAGAGCTTGCAGTTAACCATGGAGCACCATAAAAAGGAATTCTTAAGGTGCACTGTTATCTGTCCCAGGACAGTGGAGAGGACACACAAGCTGCCAAAAGTCAAAGATTTCACTTGCTCAACGCCAATTCTGTCTCTGGATCTTGTAAACTCATCAAGCATCTAAACTCATCAACACTTCAGAGATTCATAAACGCTGTTGCTATAAACAGGTTTTAAGATTTACAAAAAACGAAATGATTAAACTTCCCCGAGTCTTTTCTGGGACTGAAATGATAGTCTGTTCGCACTAGCCAACTCCCTGACTCCTCTTGAAAGTGTCGCCCTTGCTTCAATGCTGAGCCTTCAAGACATTCAGCTCCTACAGATCACACGTAGTATACGAGGGGGAAAGTTCTGGTGGACAAACATACATCTGGGAAACCATGAGAAACTTCGAAATCCGCAAAGCCGAACATGAAAACCCTTTACACAATTCAGAGCCTGCCCGTCACCTGGCAGATAATTTGTCGCATTCATTCAACTGGAAAATCTTATTCAACGTGAACTGCCTTTGCAAAAGGAACATTCTTGAAGGACTCTTAATTGGCCTAAAAGGACCGTCACTTAACAAACAAGTGCATTGTTTCATCGCCAAACTCTTCCCCTCGGGAATAACTTAACTTGATCAAAACCAAACTCGCGGCTGAATTTTAATCATAGCACTGAAGATGACAATTTGTCGAAAACGTTTTTCTTTTTTAAGATCTTTTTAAAAACATTTTAGCCTTTAGTAATAATTTATAAAAATGAAACAGTTACCAACATTATTGACGAGCCAACTTGCTATGAAATATTTTGCAGTTTTCTGTTATTGTTAAAATCCTTTCAGTATCATCATTCATGAACAGTCTTTGTTGCTCTCATCTATTGGAGGAAGAAACCAGAACGACTTGAAAACTCCTCTAAAATTGCCAGAAACTAGTTCAAAGACATAATTTGCATAATTCTTTCAGGACATAAATTTTATAGCATGGTTTTGGGATTATCCATGCAAAGTTTCTTGATTAATTGGCCGTTTTATACTATAGATGTTTAATTCGTCTGGACGTTTAATTAGTCTGCAAGTTAATCCGTCTAGTGGCAGTGCAAAGACGGGCCAATTATAAGACGAACTATCATACGAACTAACTTTGTCATCCGTGCTGCAAGCTAACAAATTGGGTCTGGCACTAGTAGTATTTTGGCAGTTTGCCACCAGCTTCATGCGACGCAGTCATAGGATTTTGGTTTAGTTAGTCTGCTGCCCTGCCCGTCTTTACACTTGCAGACGAATTAAACGTCTGGACAAACTAAATGGTTTAGTGCGTCTTGATAGACAAACTAAATCATTTAGTTCGTCCAGACGTGTAATTCGTCTGTAGCCCGTCTTTATACGAGACCAACTAAGCGACGCAAAGTCGCCCAGACGAACTGAACGTCTGTAGTATAAAAACGGACATTCTCAATTTCTCCTAAAAAGGTTTTGCTGTAAGGTAATAATTGTATTATAATACTTCTTTGAGCAAAGTTACTGCCCAGTTTCTATACAGTTCCCACGCTTACAAGACAGCAGTACCTTTGTATAAGGTCAAACATGGAATGACACCTAGTAATATTAATGAGAATTTTATTAAACTATCTTTACACTTGGAAATCGAAATTTTGAAATTCCTGGATTTAACATGACATAACATACCCTGGATGCCAGAGGTCTTCTCGCCCAATCGACACACAGCGAGCGCCGAAGGGCCGATTGCGAGTGACCTCTGTGGGCATTTGCAGAAATCTCACTTCCATGCTCCCGCTAATCCCTTGTGATTGACACCAAGTGTAAGCGCTTATTTTAGAAACTTGGCAGACCAGTTTGCGTCACATGGGATAAAAATGTTTGTCATGTTTACATCGATATTCTCACTGAACTCACGTGGAGCAAATTTGTTAGTTGGTGGTTGGCATAATCACAACGGAAGGTTCGAAGTATTCTCGGTAAATACAGGCCAGAATTGGATGCAAGGAAAATATTGAACTGAAAACGCCAACAAAATTTACCAACCCTTCGTCGAAATTCATAACACGACGGATCCTCGGATAAATCATATTACCACAAATATTTTATAACCGCTCTCAAAGGGTCAAGGGTTGTTTCCGTTTTTAAAACTGTAAACAAAATCTAACCAATGAGCGATACGGATTTAAAAGTGACGTGACAATATAGCCTCTTGGGACAGCGTTTCCTTTGTCATGGAGTATGATACTATGAGTATAATTACCTGGACGCATTAGGAATTTCGACGAAGGATTTGTGGTTGTTTTTAAAATGATAGGATGGCATAATTGCAGTGATTCTTCGTACGGACGTTGCCAAATTACTGCTCAAAGTCCCCGAGGCTGGAACATGAGAGACTTGTGGAAGTCAGTGGATTTTGACAATATTATTAACGGACTCTGTGAGAGCGTAGTTCACTTATTTCTCGTGGGAGGCACATGTAGCGAAGGATGAAAATAACCGTCTCAAAACCCCAGTTTTAAAAGTGACTTGAGACAACACAAATGAGACGAGGTAAGTGAAACCTGTTTATGTTAAAATTGACTCCCAATGCCTTGTTCTTGTATCTTGAGGATCACTGCACACGATTGGCGGTATTTAGTATATTTGCCCTGCAAAGTCCATATCCCGCTAGAACCAGTTTGCCTGGTTTTTGAACTGTCAACCAATCAGAATGGTCGATAGAATTTAAATTTTGATTAACCAATCAAATGCCCAGGGTCAAATTTTGACTCTGGCTATGTAACACTTCATCTGATTGGTTCGGCTCGTTCAAAAGACCTAACATTCGCCTCCAGATAGTCGAGCGAGCTTCGCTCTCTCGCAATTTTATCTCCCGCGGCGACTTGAAGTTGATAGCAGCTAGCCGTACCTCTGGTACCCAGGGTAGACATAACATGGTAAACACTCATAATATTATTGAAAACAATTGTAATAGTTAATTACGAATTATTTACAGACCGTCAGTCTATGTATTTATTAGACTATTTCATATTATAATACACATTTTATATCTTACTAGCATACTGCATATATTGCATTTTATGTATTATATTTAGCTTAGTTTAACTTAGTGCCTGATTACAAGGGGACCGGGTTTCCCTAGTGCTAGGGAATCTCGGGTGCTAGGGACAAAAATAACTGGAAAACTGAAAGGAATGGAAAACTGACTGCCAGGGATAGCCCTGCTGCCCGAGTTAAATTCGCGCGACAATAGCCAGCTGACAGTTGTTTTATAGTTCGCTGCTTTTCGGCGAAAGTGTTGATTCTTCTCCGAGTCTTTGCTCTTTGGTCTGCATATAGACCTTCGTTACCTTTCTTTGACAAGTTATTATTTGCTGCTATTATACTTCAAACCACTTATAATGTATTTTAAGCGATTGCCTACACTAAAATCATGTATTTTATTGTCCTCGAGCTGAAGCATAGAGTTGTCCCGGGCAGACGAGTTATCCCCAGCTAACGTATTTACAAGGGAAAAATATAGCCCTAGCACCCGGGTTTCCCTAGCGCTCTGCCAGGGTAACCCTAGCAGTTGGGAAACCTGGGCAGACGGGATAAGTTGTCTGGCGTGCTTGTAAACACGTCGTCAAAAAAAGAACAAATGAGTCACAACTAGGGTATCCCTAGAGCACCAAGTCTCCTTTTAATCAGGCCCTTAGTTCTTAGTACGTGTTAGTACTTTTGTTTGTTTGTGTCCCCAATCAGTTTTAAATTGAACTAAATTGGATAATAACTGTGATTGACGCTCATTCAAAAGCCAAAGCGGTAAAAAGGTTATTCTGGATAAAAAATCAGGGAGGTCCTTTGGTCCTTGCTTGGTTGGTTGAACTTACTGGGTGTTTGTTCCTAAAACATTAAAACTTAAGCCTAGTTTTTCAAACTGGTCAATAACAACTTCCATTGGAGAAGCTAAGGCATAATAAGCATTCCGGCTTTTAATGTCAAAATAGCCAAACACAATCGCACATGCATGACCGTCTCCATTCAAGACCAAAGCGCCACTGTCCCCAGGTCTGGCAAAAGATCCTTTCTCATTCCCCCTTTCACGAAGGCAGTTATAACGCCACTCCCGTTCTGGTGGTTTTGCACTACCGCAGCAACATTCACCTTGTGTGCCACTTTTGACCTCTAGATCTTTTCTGCAATGTTTGCACCAATTAAATAATGCATGACCACACACTGAGCTGTAGATCTCTTCATCTGGCTGATAGGGGTCTTTAGGCCCATACAGGAAGACATGTGATTCTTCAATTATACCTCCTGTTGTCAACTCTGACGTTCTTCCAACCTTGTGCAAGACATTTTCTTCTGTATCTTGTAAATCTTTCAATTTTTTGCAATCTCCACTAGGCTGTGCTGGCACTTCTCCTTCTACGTTCACGAAGCTTATTTGTAAGTCACTAACTTCGCTTTCTAATAATTCAGCAACAGCAGCATCAATGTAGAATTTATGCTTTCCATACTCCTTATTACCTTTGATACCCTTTTTATACCTTGCAATCTCTCTTGGAGGCTCCAGGTCCCGAACAGTCTGAGAAAAAGTTTCAATGTTTAATTGATGTCGTGCAATAGTCTTCTTGTAACGCTGTTCGAATTCCGGATTTTCCTTCATGTTGTTTCTTGCTTTTTCTAACTCTTCAGTTGATGCTTTGATTGCTTTCTTGTAGTATTCAATCGATGTTTTATGGTCACATCTTGCGGGTTGTTCTATTGGTGTTCCTATGTGTTCGGCTTCAACTCTAGCATTAGGATTCAAGACATGTTCGCATGACAGTAATAAAAGTTTGCCATCACTGTTCTTTACAACTGCACCAAGAGTACCAGATTCATCACGTTCAGACTGTTCCTGGTCCCAAACCCCGATACTTACTCCGAGTTTCAAAGGGATGCTAGATTCGCAGCACTTATTCACACATTCAAGAAAATAGCCTTCTTCAACATCTACTTGCCACTTATCCAGTAGGGGCGGAAGCTCATCTTCACCTAAAGGAATTCTTCCTTTCTCTAACACACAGACAGTTATACATGGATAGTGAGTCTGTTTGAACTCTGTTACTTTGTAGCTGGCAAAGACAGCAGTGACATTAGAGTGCTTTGACAACAGGCCTAGGTTCTTTTCAATCTCTCTTGTCATTTTTCCAACATCCTCTTTCTGCAGTTTGGGGACCCCTTCTGGATATGCGATACCTTTTGCTCTGCGGCGATGGACAGCAAAGTCTTCCACCTTTATGTCATAATTAGGAAACATTTCTTGAGCCTCCTCCTTCAATGTCTGCACAACTTTCCTGTTTCCACTATACAAATATATAGAAATGGAAATCTCTTTTTCTTTGTAAGCCACGCATCTGATCACTTTACGTTGATTTTGCGCTTCAAATAACTTGAGATCACTGATAAGTTTCGCGTGCTTGCCCTGAAATAAAAGAAAACTTTTAAACAACAGCTTTTTTAACACTAGCCTAAAAGGGAAAACAATTTGAATCGAGGTTATCATTTGGACCATGCAAGCAAGAAAGCGAATAAAATAAAGTCAACAGTGCTTTGCGCATTTATAAGCGTCACAATATCAATGTTTGTTTTGCCTTACCTCAAGCATATAAAACACATGTTATAGAAAACCACAACATGTGTGTCCATATCAGTGAAAACTTTCAAACATTGATTTGAACAAACTGTAAACTAACAAAACATTGAAACTACCAATTGACGATTTTATGTTTACCACTGTTTTCATTGCTACGCGCGGATGGAGGTCAAAACTCCAGTCTGAACATTGCTTTGCGCTTCCGTCAATCAAACCCATTTGGGTGCAGGAAGTGTTACTAAACTTTGTAGCGGCGGTTAGTTGTACCGTACGATCTGGGGACAGCGCGAGTGACGTTTCCTGGGAAAGTAAAAGAGTCTACATTTTACTCAGTTTTCTGGTGCTGAATATGACGATGATCATTTTTATACAACTGCAGGTTTGCCACGGCTCGAAATGATTCGCAAGTTGTTTGAATGTAATCTGACGGGAAGTGTTTGTTTATAATAAAATGTCGCTACATAAGTTTTACTGAACAAAGTCTTTGATCGCCATGCAGCTAAATTGTTGAAGTCACTTACCCACTACGGTCAGTCCCAGTTTGTATAATTTGTTGAAAAGATTTTGATATAAAATCTCAATTACAATATTTATAGTTATTCTTATATTCAGAACGACTGAGCATTCAACTATTAACTTCTTTTGCGGGACGCAGCGACTGTAATGTCTCACTTTCACAATCTTTCACAGGCCGACATGTTTTGAACAAACAAAAATTTATGTCCATTCAGTACTGACATATATCTCCAAAACGTGAAAGAAACCTGCATAATAAATCCCAGACAAACAATACAGGTATATCAAAGAGTCTAAAAAAGTGTTGTAAATACTGTTTCAGAGAGAGAAATGATACTTTACAAATATATGTTTTTTGTCTTGTGTCTGCAAGCTGCAGGCCGGAGAACGGCAGATCGTAGAATTGCCATCCGTTAACCGTCTCAACTCAGAATATAAAACAAAGATTCTATATACTTTCCCATTCGAGCGGTCCAAAATTTGGGTTTCCACTAAAGGTGGTAGTAAAATGAATATCATTATATCTGGCACTAAAAACAGTATGAGCAAAATTGACCGTACTTGTGTTGACTCGTTGACTCGTGCTGTATACTTTCTCTTTAGTAACTCTCCATATAAGGTTTGATCAGTTTTTGATTGACGGAAGCGCAAAGCAATGTTCAGACTGGAGTTTTGACCTCCATCCGCGTGTAGCAATGAAAACAGTGGTAATTTTTGAAGAACCAAAATTTATGACCCCCTTGAAGATATTTCTTGCATTCTCTAAAGGCCTGACTACATGATCCCAGCTAGCCAGAAAGGTCAGTTTGCCGAGATCCTGACATCTCACATAAACACAGGGTAAAAGGAAGTTATTACAGTCTAAATGAAATTCAAAGACTTTTTCAAGGACTTCAGATCCTTTTCCAAGGATCAAAACTGTTCAAAGAACACAGCCAAACCCACGTTTTCCAATCAAGAACAATTCACCAGAACATGTATCTTCATAAAAACAAAAGTGTATTCATGCATCATCACTGATTTCACTCGTTTTTCAGTTAACTTGATGTGAACCATTAATAAATATGTAGCTTTTTCAAAAAAAATTGTTTACTGATGACATGATATTTTTGACAATGCAGAATAACAAAATTCACGGATTTTTCAAAAAATAAATCTTGTCGATCACATTCAAGGACTTTCAAGGACTTCAAAGACCTACCAGTTCCCCTCACACATGGCAAATCTCAGTCAAGGCTCTTTGTTATTTTGACCTCTGCACGGAGTGGTTATGATAGGTCCAGGGGAAAGGCCAAGCATGTGCAAAGGAAGGTCAGTTTTGTTAAGTTGTCATTGTATGTATATGTGTTTTGCTGGCAGTTGGCAGCTTTTTACATGTAGTCCTTGTGAACTTGCCTTTCGATTTGATAGCACTATACATTCATTAGTTATTTTTTAAATCGCTTTAAAATTTGATTTGTATGTCAAGTTTGAAAGCTTCAATCTATTCTTTCAGAAATACCTATGAGAACTCCACACTAACTTAAACTATTAAAATTCCAATTTGGGAACATTCTGAAAATTGCCTAAGGCCAAACAAAAAATGTGTGGTTTCTGTCACATACATGTACCCTTCAAAAATTAGGGTCGGTCGGTCTGTCTTATAAATGTTTTAAAGAAAGTAAATGTTACTGGGACCTTACAGTTTATCAATTAATAAAACTGAATGATCTGAAATGACGTGACTTTTTCAGCACGAAACACTTTATCAGGAGCTGTTAAAAATTGTACATTTTGAATATTTTTCTTCTTGAGGTCATGTGACCTAATTCAACCAATCAGAAAGGCCCCTATCTTCTGACCGGTTACAGCTATCGAGTTGAAATTTTGGATTTGAATATTAGATACCATGATCTTCGACCAGGATTTTTTGTGAGCAATTCTGAATAGGAAGAAAAATGCCAGTGCAAGTACCTTAAAGCTAACTTTTGATAGATCTTCATCAGCTTGTATATATTTACATTACTCTAAAGCTTTTGCTTAATCGGTAATATTAATTGTTTATATGTTATAGTATTTCTTGTTAGGGTGGACCGCAGATATTTGATGTTGACTGCTGCCACACTGAACATGGGACAAGGATATGAGGACCTAAAACTATCAATGTCTTGAAATTACAACAATACAATTGTCTTTATCGTTTCTTTTTCAAATATGGAAATGCTTTAGTTTTTCCTAAGAACTAAGATAATTTCATGTAATTGTTTTAAATCTAATTACTTGCCTCCTAATTATATTTCTTCAAAACTTCTTTCAATTTCCTAGCTATGTTGTTATCATACAAAATGATTATCTGTGACAAGAGTTCTAAAGTTTTCTTCCCACCTTACATTTCACACTCTGCCCTTTCTTAGTTGTAACCATTGCATCTGGCTAACAACGAACCAAAATCACTGTCTTCAAGATCTTCTCCCAGGGCAGAGGCAAAGGAAGTTAGTGACCGTGGACACTTTTGCCTCGTGTTCGGACTGAACAGTTTAAGCGTACTTTTGTAATTACTTAGTCTAATTTAACTATTTGAACTATTGTTAAACCGTTTTGTCATTTATTACGATATTGTAAACTTACACGCCTGTATGCGCAGTATTTTATAATAAAGACTATTATTATTATTATTATTATTATTATTATTATTATTATATCTGGCCAACAGAAGCACGTAATTGATAATTACCTCCACCTTTCTGTCTGTCTCTGATGATGTTGCTACAACCTCCTTCGAATATTGAGACTGTTCAAAGATAGTGGTGGGATTAGAGTCTGTGAAACAATTTGGAGGAAACTGTTAGTTTCTAATATTTAATAATTTTTGTATACCATTTGGAAACTAGTTGTCTAGAAAACTCACCTGCTTATCTCACAAGAAGTGGGGCTAAGAGCAAAATGTTTACATCGTTGGTTGCTTGCTCGATAACACAAACTTTGAAAGCTCAAGCCTTACTGAGTATTAAACAGGAACAGGAACAGGAACAGTTATATTGTCTCCTATTGTGATCAGTAGTTACATTGTCTCCTTTGTTTTAAGTTGGTTAGGTGTTGGTTATTGTTTGATTATTTAATCAGAGAGCAGCTTCAAGGAGCTGCAACATCACAGGGGATAATAATAATAATAATAATAATAATAATAATAATAATAATAATAATGGTTT
The DNA here is from genome assembly GCA_025403545.1 of Epizoanthus stellaris. Taxonomy (NCBI): domain Eukaryota; kingdom Metazoa; phylum Cnidaria; class Anthozoa; order Zoantharia; family Epizoanthidae; genus Epizoanthus; species Epizoanthus stellaris. The sequence continues at coordinate 12,204 of JAOBYG010192194.1, forward strand.
ATTATCAGTATTTCCACTAAAAATGGCTCTTCAACTGATACAACAGCTAAAATATATACTAAATACTAATATCTAACTACAAAATTATATTATAATAAAATTATACAGTTAGGTAGTGCTCTCATCTGTTTCCCATAGTTCAATACTATATGATTATATTGTATTTTCTAAGCGTTTTATTATTATTATTATTGTTTTTTTGTTTTGTTTTTTTGTTTTTTTTGTTTTCTGTTTTTTGTTTTTTCCCTTCTCTCTCTCTCTCTCTTTCTTTGATTCATTTTTGATACCCTACATTATTACATGTTAGTATTCGTATCTCATCTATACACTTTCACGACAATCTATTTAATTTCTACATGTAAAATTCTGGCTATCTGACTAGATTAGTTTAAAACTATTTTCAGATATGCCTGTATCAATGTATGTAAAGTAATGTATTGTAATGTAGGTATGTAAGTAGTGATACGAAAATAAAGTTGTTGTTGTTGTTACTGCAAAACACCTTTTACTTTCATCTCTATTCCAGCGATTTCAGCAACAAGAAACCATCTGTCATTCAGCTTCTCTCTTTCAGTCTTTGCAACAACAAATACAAAGGAAAATAGCGATTTTGCCTGACCGTCAGCTGCATGGCAAAGTTCCTGTATGAACCGGATGTGACGTGTATTGAAAGTAACCTATTATCCACTCACTCTGCATTTGATTTCCTGAATACACTGTTCAATGCATGCCTTAGCAGATTTTAACTCATCGGGATCGCTTAACTCAAATGTCAGATACAGCTGTGTGTCATCTGCGTAGAAATGGAATTTAAGGTTGTAACGCCGTGTGATTTCACCGAGAGGTTCGGTGTAAATTAGTTCAGTAGTGGCCCAAGCACTGATCCTTTGGGTATGCCTCGTTCGTGATCGCGTAATGATGAGTCACAACCTTCCACTTTGTCAAAGAGTTTACGGGACTCAAGGTATGATTTAAACCATTCCAGTGTGTTTCCTTTGACACCGAACCACTCAGGTAGCCTTGAGAGAAGTACATAGAATATTCAACGCTGTCAAAAGCTGCGGTGAGATCAAGTAAAAGAAATATAGAAGATTTGCTGTTGTCGATTGCAAACAAGATATCGTTCTGTACTCTTGTAAAGGCAGTTTCTGTACTCAGTGTAGGACTTTGTTTAGCAGATTGAAACTTTTCGCCAAGATGGTTTCTTGAGATATATTCATTTAACTGCGAAAATACAGCCTTCTTAATCACTTTTGAAATCGGAACTTCAAGTTAGCGATCGGACGGAAGTTCGAAAACTTTTTATGGCCAGCACTGTGGATTTTCAATAGTGGTGTCAAATAGCGATCTTAAGTGAGTCAGGCATTGTAAAAGTTTGAAGTGACAAGTTAACAAGCTTGGTAATCACCAGGAGCAGCTCTGAGCCACGTTTGTATATAACTAACTGGAGTGCCTCCTGCCAGTTGGGGATTTTAAGCCCATTAATTATTTATATTTATTTATTTTGTTATCATTTCATCATTTCGTGGATCACCTGGAAATTAGCTTATAGTTAAGTGTGTTTCCACGTTAAAATACATTTTTCTACATGCAGACAATTTCGTAATAAGGATGTAGGAAGGGGAACAAGAGGGCACGACTTCTTGCAGCAACTTTGAGCAAATGTTAGGACTTGTGACTCACTAGACTTTAGAAACCCTTTGATATCCATCACATTTCCTGTAAACACCCCAACCTCTTCAGAAATCCCTATTGTCTTTTGAATTTGTCTTAGTTTGATATATTCTTTGTTCAAATGTTCCGATATCCACTTATTTTGTCCTATATGCATGTGACTAACTAGTCAATGGCTTTCATAGACAGCAACAAAGTGCATAAGACAATTTTCCCACCAAATGGCACTTGTCGCACAACGATCGATAGATAGCGAGTAGCTCAGCCAATCAGATTGCAGCATTCTCAATAGAACACGAGTAGATTTCTACTAACATATGATAGATGAAGTCTTCGAATGATAGAGGACTTAGCAAGAAGATATGTATTTCATCTTCAAGTGACAACAACAATATCTCAAGCAGGCATACCGTGTAATGTTATTTTTTATTATTTATATTTTATTTTTTTATTTTAATTAAATATGGTTTGGAAATGTTTTCGGCAAAGCTTTTGAAAATCTTTGACAATTTTGGAAAATCCTTCGGAGGTGCTTGGAAACCTGCGGAAGTGTTTGTAGGCGTTAAGGTTGCTATCTATGAGTAGTTTAGTTCTTAGTAATACACTTACATTCATATAATAAAGTTACAAGCAATGCAATTGATCAAATTCTAAAACAAATTTATCGTATGCTCAAGATTTTACACATTCAGTGTGACCAAAGAGAAGTTGAGCTATTTCAATGGCAGCTCAAAGGCTAAGCCATTGTTTGATTGTTCATTTTCACAGTTCTTAGAATCTGACATCATGAATGATAAATACAGCTTGTATGTGCAGTACTTTAAAGATAACATTTGTGCTCACATGCATTTGGCAATTAATCACTAATATCGATCCAGCAACAATATGCATATCACCAAAACTACCAAAAACTGAATCCATTTTACAGGACAAAGACGTAGTATAATATTGTAAGCTCATACAAAGCAAAATAGTGTAGTCTAATTATATGTTATTTATTACTTTGCAGAATTATTCTATGGAGTGTGTTTTGTGTACAACTGAACTAAAAAGTGCATAGTAACAGAAAACGAATGACAGAGAAGAATAGTGCAATGAACATTATAATCACATTATGTCTGACTGCAAACACAGCAACTAATTTTCAATACATCCAACCCATTCTCACCTTCCAAAATTAGTGGTGTGTCTTGAACCAAGTACGCACAATCACCTGACACAGACTCCACAGTCTCATACTGTTCTGAAACATCTACAAAAGTCATTGATTACAACATTTTTGCAACAACATTGCTAAATATTATTATTTTTGTTAAACTTCTTGTTAATATTTTATATTGTTGCCCTCCAAGAGATTTAACAAATATTATTCATGATTTTAGAAATGAAAAAGGGGCTGGGCTCCATCTCTTCATCCCACAAAATATGCCAGTAGTACATTATAATCTAGCTTGAAAGTATAACAAAATAACCATTAGTCTTCATGGTTGCAACTTGTTTACAAAATTAGTATTTTAATTGTACTGTGAATTGCATGAAAACAGTGGGAACGGTACAAACATATTATATTACTAAATACTCATGCTATTATTATTATTATTAAATATTTTATTATTATTATTATTATTATAGTGGTCTATAGTGCTTAAATGTCACAACCATGCTAGTAATAATAATAATTTCATAGATACTGAGATTTCGTCATGGAAAAGCCAGTGAGTAAATATGTTACTAAAAACAAGGAAAAGTAACTTTTATTTAACGTCGGTAGTTCCATCAGCATTGGTGCGCACTTTACCCTCCTCTCTGTCAGTGCTCTTTTAAGGGTATTTAAAGCTCAAGCTACACAGAACAGAGAGAAGTCGAAACAGGCATTGAGGTCACTGAGAATGGAGCTGGGTAACCTCTCACTCAGAAGGCCACGCACTAACCGACTGAGCTACATGTATGCCTGCTCCTGCTAAAATTCCAACAGCCAATCAGAAGCGCGAACGATTAATTTTCACTAACTAATTTTTCAACGCCGTTCATCCAATCAGCAATGTGAATAACGCAATTGAATTCTAGTTCTTTCCAAAGTTCCAACTGATGCCAAAAATCATTATTAGAAAATTGTCTCAGAATTGCACTAATCAACAAGGTTTAACAAGAAAACAAAAAGATTAGATTGCACAATTTCTAATTGATGTTCCTCGGTGAGTTTTGCAGGTTATTAATGAATTTGAGCAGTATGTACTGAAAACATTTCCATGAAAATACTTCACACTACATTGTAAGTTTGATGAATCTCTTATCAAATAACTATGAAAACAGGATGATTCAACAGATTTTTAAAATGTAACTTTTAAAACATTCTGTCCTACTTTATATCAGACTATAACAAATAGTATAGGGCCATTCCACAGTATTCCGTATGTCGCGGAGGGGAAAATTAGAGGTACTTTTCATGTGATAATTACTTAATATTTGGAGATTTTAAGCTTTGTTTGAATAATGAGACTTTTAGTCCTCACAAAAGTCATTTGTACCACAGTCTGGCTTTTCTTTATCTTTTACTCTTGATGCTGTAGAACAAAATATGTGTGCTGTAGCGGAGGGGAACAGAGATTTCAGATTTTCTAATGCACAAATTTCACTTTTGAATTTCTCTGAATCTTGCAATGGGATACCAAAACTAACTGAATGGTATTGTATAATGTTATATATATGTCAATAGTAAAAGAGAAAGAAAATCAGTTTGTTCACATTTTCTAGGTTAGACGACATGTTATTACACTGTATACTGTCGCGGAGGAGAAGTCGCAGAGGGGAAAATTTGTCCTCTAAAATAAATAGTGCATTTGCCTCTCTATTCCAGTGTCAAGAACTTTGAAATTGAAAATATACAGTTACAAGGCAGTTTCCTGATGTATGTATTACATCAAAAGAGACCAAGACTTGTTTCAGGTCATATATTATGGGCAACATCGGAAATTTAAGACTTTGTATGGATTTGCCTGGAAATTTAAGTCTTTGTATGGGAATATTTTAACTTTCATGGATATCTGTTTTATGTTGATAGATAAAGGTTTAAAATTGTGAGGAAAGACACAAGCAACACTTTTGGCAAGTTTTAATACTGTATTTCAATTTTAAACAGAAAAATTGCTTAAAGTGAATAATTTCCATACAAAGTCTTAAATTTCAACTGTTACTGTATAAAATCTGAAATTTCATGGCTCAAAGAACTCATAATTTTTCCCCTCCGCGACATCCAGAATGAGAAATCCTGCAAATTTATGATCGAGATCCATTAGTGCCATTTTTGAATACTATATTTATTGTGGTTCATATTAACAAATTTGTTCAGAACTGGCAAAGCTGATTTTTCACTTTCCTGTGTCCAAAATGTATACTGTGGAATGGCCCTAGGTATAGCAAGTCAAAGGACGACGATTGATGTAGACAAGCGAATATGGTCTCCCGATATTTCGGACAGTCAAGCTCGCTGTCATCAAGTGATTAATAACCCCGGGCTGAAAACAAACAGTGTTTGTATGATTAATTTCCAACGCAAATATTCCTATAAATTCTAGTTCCAATAACTTGATATCACTGTTTCAAAGACATGCTAAAAAATATTTAATAATTCTATAAAATTACAATGACGTTGAACAGATGCGGTGCAAAATGCAAACGCACTCATCCTCAGCCGCTGCCATTATAAAATCTTATTAGCTTCCATGTGATCAAACAAATGTTATTATCAAGTGCTACTATCCTAGTAATAATAATTATTAATAATAATAATAAGAAGAAGAAGAAGAAGAAGAAGAAGAAGAAGAAGAAGAAGAATAGTAATAATAATAATAGTAATAATAATAATAGTAATAATAATAATAATAATAAATTATATATAATGTCTAATGATAACACAAGGAACAAAAATAGAACAATACTACTTGTAATCATTAGGAAAGTTAAATCAATTTAAAAACTACTGATTTTGT